>JAJTUV010001875.1:0-299923 GCA_021653895.1 Mastomys natalensis | reverse complement strand
TGGGCATCGGAAAATGGGAGGACAGTCTACAGACTATTCCACCTAGATATCCATCCTATGTGCAGTCACCAAAGGTAGAGGTTGATGTGGATGGCAGGATGTACACACTGACAGGAGCCTGATATAGCTGTCTCCTTAGAGGTCTGCAAGAGTCTGACATACTCAGAGGCAGATGCTCACAGCTAACCATTAAACTGAGCATGGAGTTTCCCAATGGAGAAGATAGAGTGAAGGCTGAAGGAGTTGAGAGGATTCGCGACACCATGAGGAAAGCAACAATCCCAACCAACCAGAGCCCCCAGGGTCTAAGCCACTAGCCTGGAGCGCTTAGGGAGGGACCCATGGCTCCACTATATATGCAAGGGAGCTATATTATATAAGTAGGAGAAGAGATCCTTGGTCCCATGAAGGTGGACATGGGGGTAGGATATTCGAGGGTGGGGAGGTGAGGTACACGGGTGGAGGGTGGGTGGGGGTACACCAACGTGGAGGCAGGAAGAGGGGGGAAAGGGATAGTGAGTTCCTGGGAGGGAGGGGGGAAATGGGGTAAGGAGAGAACATCTGAAATGTAAAAAATAAAAAATTTTTTTCAATAAAAAAAAAAAAAAAAAAAAAAAGAAATTGTCCTAAAACTTATAATAAATTAATAAGATATAAATTAATTCCTAGAAAAATAAAGATTTTATTTGCTTTATAGTTATTCCAAAACTACAGGTCATAGTTAACTAACCCAAACTTAATTCCTAGTAGCACATTAATTAATGAATTAATTAAGTTTGTAAAAAATTATTTTTAATATAAGAAAAAGACACTGTGCTCTTTCTGTATGGAGTTAACAAAATAAAACTTCTAGTACCTGGGTCCTCATGAGTTATATCCACCACACAGCATGTTAGCATTATATACTCAGTTGAGACAAAAACCAGTTACACAAGCTTCATCACTAACTGTTCTCTCATACTGTTGACATCACCCAATACATGATTAAGATTATTACCTATTGCCCATGCTTCCTGGTGCTAATATGGCTTCAAGAATCTTACCAACACTACTTTATTTGAAAAAGGTTTTCATAAGTTCTAAACTTCTGCTTTTTTAAAATTTCGAGGCTATTATTAATTCTACTTTATGGGTAAGCAAAGCCATGTCCAGATCAGTTAAACAATATGTGTGTGTGTGTGTGTGCGCGTGTGTGTATGTGCTATTAAATAGGTGTTACAACTCAATATGCACTGTGACCTGTCCAGAGTGTCATTCTGCCAATCAACAGCCACACTTAACAGAGTTTTTAACCATAGAAATCCTAAAATATAAAAATATGCCATGCAGAATTGTATATAGGGAGTAAAGAATACAAGTAAATCAAACATAAATTTTAAAAATTAAAAAAAAAAAAAATGCCAGGAGCTGCATAAGGAGCTCAGAGGTAGGGAGGCTGCCTGGCATCCATGAGGTCTGGCATCCATGAGGTCCTAAATTTGATCTGTATCAACATTGTAAAACTACAGTGTTGTTTTTATACTGGAGTTACCAGTCTACATTCAATTGCTCCTTCCTCTTATGCAAAGGCCTGCTTTCCTAGAAGCACATTTCTACACAGTATGACTCCACTAAGTTGTGATTATACTTCCTGTGAGCACTGGGAGTACCTTGTGCTCCAGCCTTCATTTTGGTGTCTGGGAAAGTCCATAATTATACCAGCAATAAATCTTATTAACTCAGGTAATAATTCTCCAAATACCGTCTTGAACCACTGAAAAAACAGCAAACACCAATTTGTTCCAATATTCAAATTTTTAACTTACATTATCTCCTTTAAATTTATATAATTTTTCTATCAGTTCTTCTACTGTGGCCTTACCACTTGCTAATAATAATCAATAATGTAATTGTTGTTCGTGTGTTCATTTTGTGTCCTACATTCTCCTGCCTGCTCTGCTCTCTCCAGCATCTTCTTGGGTTAAGAACGTGTTCCTGGATTTTAAACTATTTTTAGGATACAAATATGAAAGTACTATAAAATTTTTTATATCTATTTCCCAAGGTTCCTGCCTAAATCAATGCCAGTTTTTAATATATCCTCTCTTCTTTTAGTTGTTTGGAAAATATAAAGTACCATACCATTACTTTCCCAGTCACTTGAACATAAATGGTAAAACTATAATTCTTACATTATCTTCTGATAATAATCCTATATTATAGTTTGCAACAAAAAGATCTTGAAAGTTCATATTTCCCTTAAATAGCAATACTTATCACCTTAGTTCAGTGATCTCTGATGCAATCCTCTTTCCCTGGCTTATAAATAAAAAATACTGCCACCAGCCAGCAGTATGACATTTGAGAAGCACCTAACGATTACCCTTGGGCCTCTGCTTTTTCATCTAGAAAACAAGAAAGGATCAACAGAGGAACTTTAATTCCTCCAGAAATAAAACTACAGATTTTTAAGTCAAGCCCTATTAGTAGTTTCCAAAATTATACTTCATAAAAACACTAAGACTTTTTATGAACATCATGAAAGTATCTATTAGGAATAATATATCAGGAAATATGATAGGTATTATTAGTAACATAATACCTAATGTCAATATTATATGGTTCTCTGGGGATTTCAGAGCTTTCAACTTTCTTTAATTAATTCCATCAGCAAGGCAGGAAAGGAAATTGCTGTCTCACCTGTATTCTTGATGAGTCCAACATGAGAGAAAAATAAGTAAACAAGCAATCACTGTCAGATATGGAAAGTTCTATGATGCCAGTGTATTATGTGTATGTGTATGTTTTGTAGGGGTTATGTACTCATGGTGGTAGATCCCCTTGAGCTGCAGTTCAGGTGGTTCTGTGCCACCGGATATGGGTGTTGAGAATAAAACTCGGGGCTTCTGCAAGAGAAGTATGCTCTTAACTGCCAGCCAGCTCCCCAGTGCTCACTTGCTTGCTTGTTTGATTGTCTGTTGTTGAGACAGGGTATCATGTATTCCAGGCTGACTTAGAACTGCTATGTGCATTGAATCTATAGATAGCTTTTGGTAGGATGGCCATTTTTACGATGTTAATTCTACCAAGCCATGAGCATGGGAGATCTCTCCATTTTCTGCCCTACTAAATTAAAATATTATTATTAGGTTTTTCTTCCTCTTCTTTCAAAAGGTTCCAAAACTCTTTGTAAATACTTCTTATGTTCTCCAATGCTTCCATTAAGGTGGCTGAAGAGAATTCTCAGCAGCTAATGCTTCTCTTTCCAGCCAACCTGCGTTCAGTCCCCAGCACTCACTTCAGATGGCTCACAATCGATCACCTGTAACTCCAGCTCCAGGAGGTCTCATGTACTCCCAAGAGTACAGGCACACACATGATAGACACATGGACATATATATAAACCCTTTTAAAAAGCTTTCATTAAAAATGAAGATAAAATGTTATTAACTAAACAATGTTTTATTAGTAAAATAAAAACAATTTTAAAAGCTCCCACAGATGTCAAAGAGAAAGGCTTTGGAAAGAAAAGCAAGATGTTCTCATTCACTGCTGCCTTAATAGCAAGCTGTATTTCTTTGTTATTTTTGTTTTGTTTTGTTTTGTTTTTTGGTTTTTCGAGACAGGGTTTCTCTGTGTAGTCCTAGCTGTCCTGGAACTCACTCTGTAGACCAGGCTGGCCTCGAACTCAGAAATCTGCATGCCTCTGCCTCCCAAGTGCTGGGATTAAAGGAGTGCACCACCACTGCCCAGCGCAAGCTGTATTTCTTACCAAGGTAAATACTATGCTCTAGCACTCTGACAAAAAAAAACAAAAAAAACAAAACAAAAAAAAAAAAAAAAACAAAAAAAACTCGTATAGCTCTTGCTTTGGTATAAAAAAAAAGTCTATACATGAGAAACCTGGAATGAGATAAACACATGGTAAAATCTACCACTGGGAAGGTGTTACCTTATCAATTTCATGACAGTTAGGGCTATCTAAAATAATTATTTGGGTTTTGTCAACTTGTTTGTTTTGCTCCCTCAGTAAAGTATTAGAAGCTTTATCTGTGGGACTGGCTAATATCATTAGAAACTAATCCAATTACTATCAACTGAGATTCAATAATGTGATATAGCACACAATAATCTGAACAGGAAAGGTGTAGTATAAAGAAATACTTTGGGGCTGGAGAAATGGCTCAGCAAGTTAACAGCACATACTGTTCTTCCAGAGGACCCAGGACTGACTCTCGGCATCCACAACCACCTGCAACTCGAGGCACAGGGAAACCAACTCCTCTAGTCTCTCAGGGCACTTACACTCATGTGTATATATCCCTACACAACCACATAGACATAACTAAAAATTATTTAAAAAATAAAATTTTAAAAAGAATCATTTACTGTAATAGGAGGATAAAGGGAGGGAATCCCAAGTAAAAGTAAAATTGAAAAAAAAAAATAAAAAAAAGATGAAAGAGATCTTTCCATGACATTCAGATCATCCTATAAAGGCAGAAGTAACTGCAGCCCTTTGGGTAGCAAAGTTTGCTGTACCCTCCAGGCAAAGCCAGTAAGCTGGCAAGCTAAGTATGGTGGCAGAAAACTAAAGAAAATCAAGATTCCTGATGCCAACCCATAACCAATGTAGTACATTGCCTAGAGCACACTATATCTGTATTGAGAGATTCGCATGGTTGTCTCACTATGCCAGAACCAAAGAGATAATGGAGAGGCTGCATGCATGTGCAACTAGCATCCAATATCACTCCCAGATCTGTGGCAAAAACAAGAAAAACAATCACAGCACATCAGAAGGGGAAAACACCTTCTCCCTGAAGTGTCCCTCCAGCACCCTCTACTGTCACTATTGAATATTGTGTTTTCTGGAAAAGAACTATCTAAAGCTCCATGGATCAGGTATGAGAGATTTGGAGACAAGAATAAGCTGACAAGTGACATACAGAATACAACTTACACAAATATTTAAACCAATAAATTTAGAAATGTGTACTATAACATAGCAGTATGCTATTTACCAAAAAAAATCTAAAAGAGCACCAAAGATGTCTGGGGCTTGTAGATTTTATTAATATCAATATCCTACTTATGATATTAAACTATAGCTATGCAAAGGTTTCCATTGGCGAGAACTTGATACCTGCACATGAAACCTCTCTGCAATGTTGATACAATTTCCTCTAAATTTATACTTTTTAAAACTAAGAATTATTTTCTAATTTATTCCACCAGGTAGGAAAGTACTTACTTTTAATCCCAGTGGTCATAAGGCAGATGAATCTGTTAGTTCAAGGCCAACCTGGTCTACACTATAAGCTCCTAGCCAACCAGGGACAGATAGTAAGAATCTATTTCAACTGGGAATCCAAAACAAACAAATCATCAACAGCAATAAAACAAACTCTTAAGACACAACATATAAGAACACATTATAGAAAATGTATATTTTCATTACTCACAAAGTGTACTGGTGGGTTTTTTTTTTTAAATCTGACTCAAACCTAGACATTTCAGGGAAGAGGGGCATGGTTAACAGACTGCTCTGTAGGCAAATCTGTGGGGCATTTCATTGAGTAATGGCTGATGTAGTAGAGTCTAGCCCTGTTGGGTAGTGCCAACCCTGGGCAAGGTGTCCTGGTTTGTCTAAGAAAGTAATTGTGCAAGCAAAGGAAAGCCAACTAGTAAGCAGTACTCCTCTATGCGTCTGCCTTGGTTCCTGCTTCCAAGCTTCTACTTTGAGTTCCTACATTCTCTCAATGGATTGCGATTTGGGATATGTAAAACAAATAAACCCTTTCTTCTCTGAGTTGCTTTTGGTCATGGTGGCTTATAACAGCAATAGAAACCCTAACTAATAATTCTAACACCTCTCTGGATGTTTTAACTTTGCATAGTGAGATTATGAATTTAAAGGATGCTGCTCTACTGAGCTTTGATGCTGCAGATAATACTGATAAAATTATCTATCGCTTGAGGTCAGTATTTCCATTTTGGTCAATCATCAAGAATGGCATATATAGCTTAATCACACTAGCCCTTTTTGTGCTGGGAATACTTTTATTCCTGCCCATCATCTGAAAGCTTGTCTTTAACAACATCAACATGTTGGCAGCCAAAGTACATGACTTGAAACTGAAAATGGACCCTCACAGAGTTATTAATTTAACAGGCTGGCAAGCAAAGGACGAGTAAGATTCTACACAGTGCCTTACCAACCTAAGAAAGAAGTGCATTGCTTTTGATAATGCATATTCTACGACAGGTACGGAAGACATTCTTGTCAAAATGACATAGGACAGGCTCGGTCTTGTTTATGAAATAAAAAAAGGGAAGATGTGGAGAGCTTTTGGGGCTGTTTGGCAGGAATCTGACATGGGCCAAGGACAAGGAAATGGGCTGCTTGGCAGGAATATGACATTAACCAAAGACAAGGAAGTGGGCTTAAGGCAGGAATCTAACATTAGACTAGAACAAAGAAATATTTTCAGGCAAGAATATAAATCTTAGGCTACAACAAAGAAATAATTTCAGGCAGGAATATAAATCTTAGGCCAGAACAAAGATGACTCTGGGCTTGGACAGGGAAGTAGGCTCAGATATTTTGGTTATCCTGATAAGCCCTTAGAAATAGTGATCACAGGCTGGAAAGATGGCTCAGCCATTAAAGGCTAGGCTCACAACCAAAAATATAAGAAATAATGATCACGGGAGTTATCCTGGGACTTTGTTTATTGCCTTGCTATTTGACTATTTGTGTTTATTGTTTTGCTTCTTCCTTGACTATTTGCATCGATTGTATTGCTAGTTCCTCAACCTAGAACTGATCTTAATACTTGCATGTAATTAAAATGGTATAAAAGCAAAAAGGAGGAGGAGGGATGGGATAGGGGGTTTATAGGAGGGGGAAAATGGGGAATGGGGATAACATCTAAAATGTAAATAAATAAAATAACCAATAAAAAAAGAAAGAAACCCTAATTAAGATATATGGAAAAGTAATTCTTGAAATAAACTCCTGAAAAGTAACTGTATTGCAATCAGATAGTTAATGCTTACTTTGTGGTGCCACCTCCTTCTACAGGATACAATATCTAGTCCAGGAACAGCAAAGTTCTAGTCCAAAGGCTGAGAGATATATAAGAATTTCCAATAATCCACCCCAAAATTCACCTGATAAAACCAACTGCTCTCTACCAATCATGACTTGAAATATTAGGTAAAGGACACTGAAAATATTTTTGTACAAACAACATTCTATCTTCTAAAACCAAGAATAAAAGAAAACAACAGATTTAAACTATACTACTTTAAATAAATACCACAGAGGACAAATAAGTTCACAGAACAGCACTTAAAATATTATATGGAATATGAACTATTCTCTAAATTTTTAATTATTGGGATGTCTAAAACACTTTGTTTGTTAAAAGTGGTCATGAATATATAAATTTACATAGGAAAATAAAACATCTAAAAAACTAAAATCTAGGCAACTACATGTCAGTGACTTGAGCTTCTTTCTAAATGAAACTGTAATGACTTGCAATGTTACAGGTTTAAAAAAGGACTCACAAAATTCAGTAAAAAGACCTAACATCAACTCAGCAAAGAGGAGAGTGTTCTGTTGTTTGTCTTCTATGGCACTAAAGATCAAACCTAGGACCTTGGGAGTTAAGTCCTCTCCATTGAATTAAATCCCTATTACCCTAACATCAAATTAGCTACAGCAGAAAAATAATAATTAAAATTCTACCATTCACTGACACTTGCAATAACAAACCATACTAGAAAAGCATTCTGTTATAAGAAAAGAGCCACAGGTTGATTTTTTTTTTTTTTTAAGTACTCCGTAGCTAAGAATCTTTAACTGGAAAACTAATACAAGAAAAGGTACCTGTCAATCACTCATGCCACAGGATATGACATTTATCATTATCATTTTCACTATATATTTTCCCTCAAGCCAGATAGCACGAACTAAGTATTGAAGCAGAAGCTATTATGGAAACATCTCTAAATTAATCTGCAGATGTTCCAATCTTAATTATTTCTATATATCATCTGAAATTATCAATGCTTCCAGTAATGGTATATTGTAGCACTTCTTTCTCCAGACGTGTAGCTGCATGTTCAATTAATGGGCATAGAAGAGGGCTGGAAAAAACGGGAACCAGATAAAATTCAGAAATACAGGATATTACAATAATAAAAGAAACACATACTCCAGCACTGGGTGCCACACAGCTATATAGGAAGAGAGGAAATTCACTGTCCAGTGTACCTTTTAAAGGGAAAGAGTCTAGATGATATTCAAAGAATATAATCTGGAACTTTGCAAACATACAAAATAGAGACTTGAGTTCTGCACAGCAAGCTGGTATTTAAAGTCTTCACCCCAAACATACTCATATTGTGCTGAAACTGGCAGTCATCTTAAGAAGGATCCTACTGTCTAAGCTTACTACTTTGCAGATCAGAAGCCCCTACATCTTATCCTCAGGTCCAACAGGCTTATTCTCCATCCTGGTTCAGTGGGCAGCTGCAAGGGGAGACAGCATGAGCCCAGAAAAAGGAAAAGAACTATGATATAGCTATACTGAGAACTGTATGCAGTGGAAACAGAGGATGGCAATTCAGAAGAGGTGATGAGCACTGCCATTTAAAATTGGACTTGGGAGTCTTCACTTCTATCAATCAGACTCAGAACGTATGCAGCCTAAGCAGGGGAAAGTCCCAACAAAGCTGCTCATGGGGGCCACCAGCTTCCTGCAATTCCTTGGTGTGACCTAAATTTAACATACCACACCTTTATACTTACGACACAGCTGAGACACACCTTCCTGAAGTACCAGTCATGCCCTTTATTTTCAGTGAGGACTACAAGACACTGCCTCAAGACCCCTGAGTTATAGGGACAAGAAAGGAATCCTGATGGAATCCCCAATTCCATAAAGGGAAGATCTAGAGAATATAGTCCCAGTAAATATCTGCATATACTGGAAAGGATCTACGGAAGTCCTCAAATACTCCTTAATATTAAAGTGGCAGATGGTTATTCAACATTGCTCCTAGTAAGCATGGAGGAACCTATTCATGCTCTACAATTCTAGGAATCCATTTCATAAAATTGGAAATACTGAAATTTAACCAAATGCACAAGGGACAAATAAGGACAGAAAACTAAGAAAGAAAATATGGCACTAAGAAATGTGAAATGAATGAAAACTAAAGACCCTAAAGAAACTCAGTGAGATGTGAGGGAATATAAGCAAATAACACAAAGAAATTAAAAAGGTACTAAGAAATATGGAAAAGAATCTCACTACACAGAAATTACCTGTAAAAATCAGAAATGTTGCCTTTTTGCTGGGGTAGACTCCTAGCTGGTCTGCTCCCATGAAGACACCATATCCTGGCCCATCCTAGAGGAACCACTGCACTCAAAGAAGAGGATAAGAACCCTCCCCCACAACCTTGTGCCCCAGAGGTGCAACTGGGAGCCTGGGGCACTCAGGACCCATCACCCACCAAAAACCCTGCCCTCCTGAATACCACTCCCATTCCGCCCCGCACTTGGTTCTTTTTGCTGGGGCAGACTCCAAGCTGGTCTGCTCCAGTGAAGACACCAACCATATCCTGACCCATACTAGAGGAACCACCGCACTCAGAGCAGCAGACGATCTGATGCACTTAGAGAGGTTGAGGAAGCTGGACTCCCGGGGGCTCTTATATGCCCAGAATCATAAGATTTCAGGATCCCAGAAGCAGCCTGAGTCCCAGGAGCTCAAGATCACAACATCACAGAGACAGCTGGTCTCTGAAGAGTTCTGACACAAGCAAGACAACAGGACAGTCAGGCTCCAGTCAGATAGTGAGTGCAGGTAGCACTAGAGATAACCATATGGCGAGAGGCAAGTGCAAGAACATAAGCAACAGAAACCAAAGTTACCTGACATCATCAGAACCCAGTTTTCCCACCATAGCAAGTCCTGGATACCCCATGACAACGGAAAAGCAGGATTCAGAATTAAAATCACTTCTTATAAGGATGATAGAGGATTTTAAGAAGGACATAAACAACTCTCCTAAAGAAGTATAGGAGAACACTGGTAAACAGGTAGAAGCCCTTAAAGAGGAAACACAAAAATCCCTTAAAGAATTAGAAGAAATCACAACCAAACGGGTGAAGGAATTGAACAAAACCACCCATTATCTAAAAATGGAAGTAGAAACAACAACAACAACAAAAAAATCTCAAAGGGAACTACCCTGGAGATAGAAAACCTAGGAAAGAGATCAGGAGTCATAGACACAAGCATCACCAACAGAATACAAGAGATAGAAGAGAGAATCTCATATGCAGAAGATACCATAAAAAAACATTGACACAACTGTCAAAGAAAATGCAAAGTGAAAAAAGCTCCTAACCCAAAACATCCAGGAAATCCAGAACACAATGAGAAGACCAAACCTAAGAATAATAGGTATAGATGAGAGTGAATACTTCCAACCTAAAGGGCCAGTAAAATATCTTCAACAAAATTATAGAAGAAAACTTTCCTAACCTAAAGAAAGAGATGTCCATGAACATACAAGAGGCCTACAGAATTCCAAATAGACTAGACCAGAAAAGAAATTCCTCCCGTCACATAATAATCAAAGCATGAAATGCATAAAACAAAGAAAAAATATTAAAAGCAGTAAGGGAAAAAGGTCAAGTAACATATAAAGGCAGACCTATCAGAATTACACCAGACTTCTCGCCAGACACTATAAAAGCCAGAAGATCCTGGACTGATGTCATACAGACATCTAAGAGAACACAAATGCCAGCCCAGACTACTATACCCAGCAAAACTCTCAATCACTATAGATGGAGAAACCAGTATATTCCATGACAAAACCAAATTTATACAATATCTTTCCACTAATCCTGCCCTACATAGGATAATAGATGGAAAACGCCAACTCAAGGAGGGAAACTACAACCTAGAAAAAGCAAGAAAGCAATCTTTCAACAAACCCAAAAGAAGATAGCCACACAAAGATAATTCCACCTCTAATAAAAAAAATAACAGGAATCAACAATCACTTTTCCTTAATATCTCTTAATATCAATGAACTCAATTCTCCAATAAAAAGACATAGACGAACAGACTGGATACATAAGCAGGACCCGGAATTTTGCTGCATACAGGAAACGCACCTCAGTGACAAAGACAGACACTACCCCAGAGTAAAAGGCTGGAAAACAATTTTTCAAGCAAATGGTCCCAAGAAACAAGCTGAAGTAGCCATTCTAATATCGAATAAAATCGTCTTTCAACCAAAAGTTATCAAAAAAGATAAGGAAGGACACTTCATACTCGTCAAAGAAAAAAATCTACCAAGATGAACTCTCATTTCTGAATATCTATGCCCCAAATGCAAGGGCACCTACATTCATAAAAGAAACTTTACTAAAGTTCAAAGCACACATTGTACCTCACACAATAATAGTAGGGGACATCAACATCCCACTCTCAGAAATGGACAGATCATGGAAACAGAAACTAAACAAAGACACAGTAAAACTAACAAGTTATACCAAATGGCTTTAACAGATATCAATAGAACATTTCATCCTAAAACAAAAGAATATACCTTCTTCTCAGCACCTCATGGTACGTTCTCCAAAACAGACCATATAATTGGTCATAAAACAGGCCTCAACAGATACAGAAAGATTGAAATAATCCCTTGCAACCTATCAGATCACCACTAAGACTAAGGATGGTCTTCAATAATAACAAAAACAAAGGAAAGCCCACATACACATGGAAAGTGAACAATGCTCTACTCAATGATGACTTTGTCAAGGAAGAAATAAAGAAATTAAAGACTTTTTAGAATTTAATGAAAATGAAGGCACGTGATTCCAAAACTTATGAGACACAATGAAAGCAGTGCTAAGAGGAAAACTCATAGCTCTAAGTGCCTACAAAAAGAAACTGGAGAGAGCATACACTAGCAACTTGACAGCACACCTGAAAGCTCTAGAACAAAAAGAAGCAAATACACCCAAGAGGAGTGGACTGCAGGAAATAATCAAACTCAGGGCTGAAATCAACCAAATAGAAACAAAAAGAACTATACAAAGTATCAACAAAATCGGGAGCTGATTCTTTGAGAAAATCAACAAGATAGATAAAAACCTTAGTCAGACTAACCAGAAGGCAGAGAGACAGTATCCAAATTAACAAAATCAGAAATGAAAAGAAAGATATAATAACAGAAACTGAGGAAATTCAAAAAATCATCAGATCCTGCTACAAAAGCTTATACTCAACCAAACTGGAAAATCTGGATGAAAAGGACAATTTTCTAGACAGATACCAGGTATCAAAGTTAAATCAGGCCCAGATAAACCATCTAAACAGTCCTATAACTCCTAAAGAAATAGCAGCAGTCATTAAAAGTCTCCCCACTAAAAAAAAAAGCCCAGGACCAGTCCAAAATTCTTCAGACCTTCAAGGAAGACCTAATACCAATTCTCTTCAAATTATTCACACAAAATAGAAACAGAAGGAACACTACCGAATTTGTTCTATGAAGCCACAATTATGCTCATACCTAAACCACACAAAGACACAACAAAGAAAGAGAACTTTAGACCAATCTCCCTTATGAATATTAATGCAAAAATACTCAATAAAATTCTTGCAAACTGAACCCAAGAACACATCAAACAATCATCCATCATGATCAAGTAAGCTTTATCCCAGGAATGCAGGGATGGTTCAATATTTGGAAATCCATCAATGTAATCCACTATATAAACAAACACAAAGAAAAAAAACCACATGATCATCTCACTAGATGCTGAGAAAGCATTTGACAAAATTCAACATCCCTTCATGGTAAAAGTCCTAGAAAGATCAGGAATTCAAGGCCCATACCTAAACATAGTAAAAACAATATACAGCAAACCAGTAGCCAACATCAAGCTAAATAGAGACAAACTTGAAGCAATCTCACTAAAATCAGGGACTAGACAAGGCTGCCCACTCTCTCCCTACCTATTCAATATAGTACTGGAAGTCCTAGCCAAAGCAATTAGACAACAAAAGGAAGTCAAAGGGATACAAACAGGAAAAGAAGTCAAAATATCACTATTTGCAGATGATATGATAGTATACTTAAGTGACCCCAGAACTTCCACCAGAGAATTCCTAACCCTGATAAACAACTTCAGCAAAGTGGCGGGTTATAAAATCAACTCAAACAAACCAGTAGCCTTCCTCTACTCAAAGGATAAACAGGCTGAGAAAGAAATTAAGGAAATTTTCTTCACAATTTGAGACACCCTTCACAATAGTCACAAATAATATAAAATACCTTGGTGTGAATCTAAACAAGCAAGTGAAAGAGCCGTATAACAAGAATTTCAAGTCTCTGAAGAAAGAAATCAATGAATATCTCAGAAGATGGAAAGATCTCCTATGCTCATGGATTAGCAGGATTAATATAGTAAAAATACAAATACATAAAGCACACATTATTAAATATAAAGGGAGATACTCCAGTATAGTCAATGGCAAGACTTGCACTTTTTTAAGAGGACAAATCATTCAAACAGAAAATCAACAACCAAACATGTAAACTGAGTCATAGAACAAAGTGAACAGACTTACTTAATATATATAAAAACATTTCATCCAATAGTTATTGAATATACACTTTTATCAGCATTCAGATACAGGAGAATTGCTGTAAGTTTAAGGCTATCCTAATCTACATAATGAGTTCCAAGCCAGGCAGCACTATAGGAAGTGAAAGAATGTGTTCGTAAGACACAAACAAGAAAAAGTGATATAGGTAAAGGCAAAGCTTCCTGATTATGACTCTAACAGTCCAACACATACCAGCATGGAGTATATGAGACTATATCAAAATTAAATACAAAATAAATCATAATTAAAATAATTACCAGCATAAAGAGACTGCCTACAAGCTGTGAGAAAATCTTTGCCAGATATTTGTCTGACAGGAAATAATATACAGCACTTGTGTCTCCCAGGCTCCCATCAGAATAACCCATCAAGCTCCTCTATGATATTCAATTGTGTTTTGAGTCCAAAACTTCAAAACTTCCACACTTCTCAAAAACACAACACAGTCAGGTCTGTCACAGTAATAGCCCACTCTGATAACAACTTCTGTAGTATTTACTTTTGTGCCACTGTAATTAAACACCAGAACTAAGGCAACTTAAAGAACAAATAGTTTATTTGGTCTTATGGTTCTAAAGAGCTAATTCTGTGATAATGGAGTGGAGGCACTGCAGCAGTAGAGGGGAGCTGCGAGCTCACAGCTTGAACCAGAATCACAGAGCAGAGAGAGACAACTTGAAACAACAGCAGTCTTTAAACTGTCAAAGCTAGCCTCTAGTGATATACTTCCTCCAACAACCATAACCGCCCTAAACTTCCCAAACAGCAGGATCAACTGGGAATCAAGTGTTCAAATGCCTGATATTATTTGGGATATCTCATTCAAAACCCACACCTGACATCCTTCATTCTATCCCAAGACATTCTATCCAAGAATCACATAGAGATGGAAGGAGTAAACCACTTCCATGATTGTGCTGTAGCACACACACTCAAACATAAGTCATATATACATATACAAAACAAGAATTTTAAAAATTAAAACAGAGAGTGGCCAAGAAACAGATGACTGTAGAAACAGAGCAGTGAAGTTAACTCTCTTCCTACAGGCCTTACAGCTCTGTACGTCACATTTATATGTCAACATGGGTAAGTCAGAAAAGGAAAATCCAATAGCAATTGTTGACACAGGGAGCAGTGCTCATTTCTCTTCTTTTAAAATACAGTATATTATTACAGACAGTATTAAAGAATGTATTTCATGTTTCAAAATATTTAGCCAATAACAATTTTATACACATCATTATCTTTTTAAATTGAAGCAGGAAGTAGAAGCATGAATTTTAATAGTAGACAGACTCAAATCAGAATCATATGTCTGACCACACGCAAGGTACGAAACCGCCATGCCTCACTTTTTTTTTTTTTTTTTGGTTTTTCAAGACAGGGTTTTTCTGTGTAGTCCTGGCTGTCCTGGAACTCACTCTGTAGACCAGGCTGGCCTCGAACTCAGAAATCCTGCCTCTGCCTCCCAAGTGCTGGGATTAAAGGCGTGAGCCACTACTGCCCGGCCATGCCTCACTTTCTTCAACTGCGAAACAAACATAATCACAGCATCACAGCACCTACACCTCATAGGTCACACTGCCTACAACAGTACACAGAAGAGAAGGGTTAAATAAGGGTTAAGTACCTAACTATAAGACTCTGTATTTTAAGTACTGTTCTAGGAGCTGAGATAAACAAAATAGTATTTTCTGATAAAGGGGCTGAGAGAGACAGCAGCAGTATATCAATATCAATATATGAAATATCAATATATGAGGTGCTTGTGAGTGCAAAAAATAAAGAAGTAGCTTGTTTCCTAATAAATCTGAAGTATTAAAAAAAACTAATAATTAGAACTCCAGATGAGTATTGTGTGCACCTGGGATTTAATGTGTTAGTCTTTCTACTTTGGAGTATAATGGAGATTTCATAATTTTACTTTGATATATTTTTTAAATAAATTTTATTTTCTCTTTGACAAGAAACACTCATATTATGTAATCTGAACTATATTCTTTCACATCAACTGCCTTTCTACAACTGTTAGTAGCTGTATAGTTTTGAGTGTTAGGAATTCTCTTGATGAGACTGCCACCTACTGGATTAATTAAATTCTAGCATTTATAGTTTATGATTTAAAGGCATTAAATACATTTGGCATAATAAAAGGCAAAGTTTTGTTTCTTTTGAAAACAGGTTTAACTAAGTATTTACAAAAAATCATATCACAGATAATTTTGCGAAAGGAAGCACTGTTTGATCAAGACTCAGTCTAAAGCAATCTCAAGCCAATTCAGCTTTAAAAAAAAAAGGAAAAGGAACCAAATAATTTACATGAATTTATTAACCACTACTAATTATAACCCACGGTTGAAAGTATGAGATTCTCATCAAGATAGTTATATTATTTTACCTGCTAGAAAAATCAACTCAAAATGGGTAAAAGACCTTATAATTTTGAGCTATTAGAGAAAAACAAGCAGAAAAACAGTTCAAGATAAAAGGTTAGGCAATGACTTCCTGAATAGAACTCTAATACCCAAGACTATAATAGCAAGAATTAACAGATGATACTGCACACATTAAGAAGCTTCTGCAAGGGTGACAAGTACCAGAGGAAGTTTAAGCAGTTATCCAACTGTCAAGTGATTAATTTTCAAAACATACAGAAAATAAAACCTAAAAGCCAGAACAAATAACCCAATCACTGAATGAACAAATAAACTGAGCAGTCCTCAAACGAAGTACAACCAGTAAGTCCATGAAAAAACAAGCAGTAGTCTTTAGGTGTCAAGTAAATACGAATAAAAACTATACTAAGATTCCATCTGACACCAGCTAAAATGAATGGCTAGCACCAAGAAAACAAGAAATAAATGCTGTCAAAGATGAGAGGGTTAAAGTGTAAATTCTTCATTCACGCTTGGAAAGGAATGCAAATTAGTGCAGCCATTATAGAAATCAGTACCGGTTTCTCACAAAACTAGAAACAGAACTACCACCCGCTCCTATTGCACCACTCTAGTGTGAACCCAGAAGGAAATTAAGGGGTCAGAGTCAACAAACAATAGGGATACCTGCATGCCCATGCTCACTGCAGCACTATTCATAATAACCAAGTTGTAGAATAACCCTAGGTGCCTGCACTGAATCACTGAACAAAGAAACTGTATAGAATGGAGTCGTCACCTAGAGTGGGAGTAGCATGAAAGTACAAAGGGAAGTATTTGGGAAAGGGAGCAAAACAAGATGAGGGGGCAGCAAGAAAAGCTGGTAGAGTAGATATGACAGAAGCACATGTGTACATGAACACAATGTTATATGTGGAGCACACTAACAAAACAGTTAACTAGAGGTTGATGAAATACTGCTATATTAAAATAAAATAATCATTCTGTGATAAAATTTGTATAGTCTCAAATATATATAATTTCTCTTTGTCAATTTATGAGGAAATAGAGGGCTGGAGAGATAGTTCAATGGTTAAAAGAATTAACTGTTCTTCAAGAGGATACGGGTTCAATTCCCAGTGCCCACTCAGCCACTAAGAAACTTATATAACTCCACTACCAACAGAATCCAATACTCTCTTTTGGCATCTTCAAACACAGTATACACAAGCTGCAGAGACATACATGAAGGCCAAACATTTCATACAGATAAAATAAAAAATAAGTAAATCTAAAAAACAGGGGATCTGGAGAAGTGGCTCAGCAGTTAAGAGCACTGAATTATCTTCCAAAGGACCTGGGTTCAATTCCAGGTCCACATGACAGATCACAACTACCTATAAGCTCTAGTTTAGGTGTTCTGATACCCTCATCTAGCCTCCAGTGGTACCATACACACACATGGTACATAGACATACATGCAGGCAAAACACCCATACACAGTACATAAACAAACAGAGGTTGCCTGTTATGGTGCTAACTGCCAGTAATCCCAGCACTTATGAAGAGGAGGCAAGAAGATCAGTACGTTCAAGATCATGTTTAACTACATACAGTTCAAAATCAGTCTAATGTACATGGGATCCTATCTCAAAGATAGATGATAGGTAGATGATAGATAGATGGATGGATGGATGGATGGATGGATGGATGATGGATGGATAGATAGATAGATATAGATAGATATAAAGATAGATCATGGGTAGTACTTGTCTAGCATTTACAAGGTCTTGGCTTCAATCTCTATCATAAAAAGAGGAGGAAGAAAGAAAAGAAATAATAAAAAACAACATAGTAGGTGGGGAATTTTGAATTACTTTTAAAAACAATTATTCTAACACGTATAAATCTTTGGAAAATGTCTAATGGTAACATATAATAATTCAAAAGGTTTCCCTCAAATAATTTAAGCAGCAGAAGTCAAGATGTGCTCTGGAAAAAATATCTGTGCTCTAAGAAACCTATGTGATGACAGAGACACTAAAATTAAACGTTACTGAAGAAGGTGAATAAAAATATTTTATAAATATAAGAATAGGCAAATGTAACATTCCTGTTATTATTTTCAATTCTATTTTTAAAGTACATATGTAAATGTTTAACCAAGTTAGTAAAGAAAATATAATATGGCACTCAACTATGCATATATTCATCATGGTCACTCTATTCAACCTAATTGAAACAGAGATGAACCACAAATGAATACTAAGTCAAAAAAGACAACTTAATGAGGAGCAGGGTTTGAGTTGTTTGGAGGTTTTGGTTTGGGGATTTTGTTTTCTTTGTAGTCTTAAAATGCCCCTTTACAGACAACTTACTAGTTATAAATGGGGAAACAGTAACAGTGAAGAAATTAGACTTATTGCTCTTGCAGAGGACCTGGGTTCAGTTCCCAGTACCCACATCATATCTCACAAAGTTCTATAACTCCATTCAGCTCCAGGAGATCTGATAACTTCTTCTGGCTCCCTTAGGTACTGTACGTATGTGGTGCAAGGACATAAAGGCAGGCAAAGTACCCATACAAACAAAAAACAGAACCAAAAAAAAATCAAGTAAAAGATATATATTAAATAAATATGATATAATATATATATGTATGTATATATATGTATATATATATATATATACATACATACACACACACACACACACACACACATATACAAATACACATATCCTTTGGACTGTAAAGATAGCTTAATCAGTAGTACTGACAGTATATATACGAGACCTGAGTTTGATCCCCCAAACCAAGGTTAAAAAGCAAGTATGATCTCTGGATGGCCAACCAGAGACCTCCCCACCTTGGGATCCATCCTATCAACAGACACTAAACCCTGACGCTATTGCTGATGCCAAGATGTACTTGTAGACAGGAGCCTGGTATAGCTATCCTTTGAGAGGCTCTGCGAGCACCTGACTAAGACAGATGCAGATACTCACAGCTAACCATGGGACTGAGCCCGGGGACCCCAATGGAAGAGTTAGGGGAAGGACTGAAGGCGCTGAAGGGAATTGCAACCCCACAGGAAAACCAACAGGGACTAAACCATCAACCAAAGAATGGGAGGGGGAACAACATTTGAAATGTAAATAAGTAAAATAACAATTTTTAAAAGTATAGTAATATGTACATTATTGCAAAGCCTGGGGACACAGAGAGAAACAGATACTTAGGGGTAAGGAGTCAGCTATCCTAGTCTAACCAACAAGCCCTAGGTCAGTGAGAGATCCTGCCTCAAAGGTAGATAGCACTTGAGGAGGAACAATTACCTGAGACTGGGGTCTCCACACATATGCACATATGTGCAGAGACAAAGACACACACACAAACACCATATATGTGTATACACACACATAGCTTTAAAAGATACAAGATTAAATAACTGATTTCCCTAGATGTAAATAAATGTTAAAAAAAAAAAGGGGGGGGGAGGGTAGTATGAACCAAAGGGTTGAGTCAGTAGGAGACCTATAGGGACAGTAAGGGGTGAGAGGGAGTGGGGAGGGAGGTTGGAGTGGACAGAAATATGAGCAGTACAGTGGAGAGTCAATCTGAAACACATTAGCAGTGCCAATATCAGACCGAGGTACGATGTAAGGACAAGCTGCTTACCTCTCAATAGCTAATTCTTTGTTAGACAGTTGCTGAACTGTAATCACAACCTTCTTCTCTATTCCTTGCTTTATTTTGAAATAAAATTTGTCTCTATCCTTAGGCACAGGACTGAAATATTTAAAAAGAACAAAAATTAGCAACAGAATAAGATAATATAACATTCTAAAATAAAAACCAAATAACAAGGTATTAAACCAAGAATATTATATTCTTTGTGGTTTTTGTTTGTCTGCTTGTTTGTTTGTTTTTGTTTCTCGGTGTAGAATGGCCTGGAACTCAGATCCAGCCTGCCTCTGCCTCCTTTAATGCTGGGGTTAAAAGCATGCACCAGTATAGCCCAATGAGAACACTATATTCTTAAGACATATTGAATCTCACTTTGTACAGGTAAAAAACAATAAATTTTATAACTAGCACATAGTTTCTAGACATTTTGATCATGGATTGCAAAAGCCTTATATTTTTATCTCCCAACAAGCAGTATCTAAAACTATGACAGTTGGCATAATTTCAAATTTAGCTTTTAAAGTATAACAAAATTTAAAATAATGCTTATTTAATTTTTGAAGACTGTCACATTCTAATTCAGCTGCTGGTGATCACTGGTTCTCATACCATAATTAAGCCCAAGGTAAAAAACAGTAAGAACACACTACTCTTTTAAGCACTAAAAATGTAAGACTATTTTTACATATCCTAGTAAATATAAATAAGACAGACAAAATTATATAGATCATAGCAAGCTAATTAAAATCTAACAAAAGATAATTTAGCTATTCCCATAATGAACAAATAAAACTCACATGTTTACATGCTGACAAAACATACAAACTGTCTCTTCAGAAAAAGAAAAATACTTCCAACAACTTAATCAATCTGACATCCACTTTTTTATTGGTAAAAATACAAGTGACTATCTAGAAATTACTGTTAGAAAATAAAAACACTGAAGGCCAAGTATAGTTGTGTGCATCTTTAATCCTAGCACTTAGAAGATGCAGGCAGACCTCTATGAGTTCAAGTTCAAGGCCAGACAAGGGCTATGTAGTAAGATCCTGTCTCAAAATGTATATGGGTGATTGTTAAATAGAATAGTCACTTCCTATTAATTACTCACTTTTGAACTGAAAAAAATTAATGTATATTAGAAAACAGTGGTTAAGCAATTATCAAACCATGTAATATGCTAACAGCAACCACGAAAAATAACTATGGTGAAGGATATGTTAATAAGGGGCTGGAGGGTTAGATTAGTGGTTAAGCGTGCTTGTTGCACTTGCAAAGAACCTAGATTTCGTTTCTACATAGCAGCTCAAAACCACCTGTAACTCCAGTCCCAGGGGACACTTTATCAAAATGTAATTCTCTGTGGCTGTCAAGAATTACAGCCTTGTGCCCAGTCTTTATGATTTTAGTTAATATTCTAGATCATCAAATTCTTTTAATCATTACAATTATTTGACTGAGAAGTTTGAAATCATGAACTATGATCACTCACCAGCCAAATAGTTCTTGACCCATCTTAAGCTTGTTGTGAATACAACCTAGTGTCTAGAAAGTGTGCTAGTGAATACTGTATTTCAGGCACAATGCTAACTTTCTTTTCAGATTATTCTTTTCAGATATCCTCACCTAAAGTTTCCTTTTCCATCATCTTCTTTGACCTCCAAGGAGACACTGAAGGTAAACACATCACTGTCAGGAGTCGGGACGACTGAGTCTTTAACATCAGACACTTGTCTGGAAGAACGTTTGAATGCAGTACAGAAACTATACAAAATTCTGCTTACCTAAAACATGAAAAGGAACTACAATTAGACAGAACCACTAAATAAGAAAGTTTTGCAAGTCTGTAACTTTCCATACCAACAATTTACAGAAAGTAAATACAATGTAAGCATCAATCGACCACTGGTCAGTATATACTAACAGTTTCATTAGTTATGTACTAAAAAGTGGTGAGTAATTACATTTTGTAAACACAGATAATTCTAAATTATTATATATGAAGACTATCATTAGCATGAAATTTAAGAAAAATATTGCTTAAGTATCCCTCGAAAAGCACACTAGCCCCATAGAATGTTTAACTATATGAAATCAACAGTAATGCATGATTTCACAGGCTTAAATTCAAGTCTGATAGGTTTCACACCTACACAGATAAGATTCACAGTAAACACTATAGGTATAAACCCCACAGACCAGAAGGGAACTAGTATTAAAGAGCTGCACATAGGATCTGAACAACAGCAGCAGGCCCAGGTCCACCCAGGAGTGACAATGAGTTGGCACTGTTAACTGTGATTAAGAACCTCTTTCACTAACAAAATATATAATAGGCATGACCAGGAAAAAAAAAAAAAAAAAAAAAAAAAACAACTCAAGATCCAGAGATCTTGAGTTATTAGGAAATAGTTTCTTTAAAAGGGTTTTCTCAGATGATAACTAATTAAGACAATGAAATATTTCCTTTAAAGAAACTGCTTACATGTACTCCATATACCATTTGTCAGGGGGAAAACGTATCACATTATTTTATTCTATTATTTATCAAAGCAATTTCTTCCCAATATAAACAGCAGGGGTCTTTTAAGTGACATATACATGAAGGACTGCTCTGTTAGGGAAAATAGATACTGCTTGCTATCATAAATCAATAATCTATTCTATACAGCCTCAGACGCAGCTTTGTAGGTTACTAACTCAGCTTATGTGGATAACACATACTATCCCACCTAAGAGTTCGTATAACCTTATGGAGCAGGCCAGCACGTATTTGTAATACTTTCTGCAAAGCAAGAAAATGACTAGTGGAGTCTGTAGTTCTAAGTCAAGGACTTTTAAAGGAAGCTTCATTGTTTTGATTAGTTCTCTGTTATCCATGACTTGCTCTCACAGAGTAGTAGAGACTCAGTCTCAATGAATTAATGTGTATGTGTGTGCCTAAACTGTATAAACTGATACAAGTGTACTGATTCTGAACAACACTAACTCACTAAGAAAGAATTATCTGACTTAAGAGACAACTTTCAAATATTCTTTTGTTTCTTTTTAAATATATCTATTTATTTTTATTATTATTATTCTTTAATCTTTTTTCAGTCCAGTTGTTATCCCCCTCGAAGTCCATCCTCCAACTATTCCTCATCCCATTCCTCCTCTCCCATCTCCAAGAGGATGAAATGCTGATATTTTAAAAGTTAATAAACATCAACTTAAAAAAAAAATCCAGTGGTTAAAAGCACTTGTTGCTCTTGCAGAGGACTCAGGTTTGGTCCCCAGCACCCACGTGACATCTCATATATATCTACAATCCCACTTCAACACCTCTTCTGACATTTGAAGCCTCTTGCAGGCATATGCACAGATGTACATACAATCAAATGAATATTTTTTTAAAGCCAAGTAAGGTGGCTTACATCTGAACTGCCAGCATTAGAACTGCTGACATAGGATTGTCACAAGTTCAAGGCTAGGTTTAGATACAGAAACCTGTGTCAAAAAAATAAATAAATAAAATAAACTGAACTAATATAAGTTCACAAAAGAAGCTATATTCATTAATAAATAACTCTAAGCTACAAAATGCTGCAATGAGAGGATCCAAAAATAATTGTAAAATGAGTGTAGTATCTACATCCTCCCAATGAATAATCACAAACAAGGTGTTAACTGAAATCCTTAGTTTCTCTTTAAACACCCTCAGCTTCCAGCAGCCAGACACTGGGCCATAACACTGAAGTTAACAGCCTTTCAGCATACAGCATTTTATATCAGAAGGATTTGAAGAGTTTTCACTCAATATTTTGGAGAATAAAGGATTTCCAGGATGAATAGTGAAAAATGTTTGAATATATGCTTTTAGCATCAGGTGACTATGAAATTATATTTGTATTTTCATACCTATTTATGGCTCAATTTTTTTCCCTGAAGTGACAAAGAACTATAAATACTACACTTTCTAAAAGCTATTCTTGCCCCTGGAATCAAAACAAGTGCCAGAACTAGCATCTCAAACTATGCACTAGAAACACCAAAGACTTCAAACCTCTCAGTCATCAACGCGTTGGTTGAAGGACATGATGAGAGGGGAGGAGTTAAACAAAGGTCCTATTGTCAATACTCACACTGGGAAATGCAAGCAAGATATTACTCAATATTATTAACTAATTTCCCAATTTCAATGAACATATTAACTCTAGGAAACACTGTTTTTTAAATTTGCTTAAAACAAAAATATTCCTTCCAATAGAAGGAACGGTTAGCACTGTTCCTCTGCAGCTGCAGCTCAGCCGTACCTTGATCATAAACAAGACGCCTCAACTGACCTCAGCACTCACAAGAAAATGGAATTTGTTACTTCAAATGGAATAATACATCATTTCATTTTTCTGATTTTGTTTAATTCATATATTCTGGAATTAACTTTTTCTTGCATATAAATAAAAGCATCCTACATTGTAAAACAAGTTGTCCTCAAGCTCTTAATAGTCATACTTTCACCAATTACTTGACTACCCTAAACTACTCTTCCAATACCAAATTAATTCTTAAATCAACTACTTACCATTTTTAACACTAACAGCTCTACAGAAATATCCCCGCAAGCATTTACAGTTAATGTTAGCAGTAGAACCATATATATAGCACAACATTTATAAGTATAAAATATTTTAGTTATCCCCTAAAGAAAAATAATAAAAGCAGTAACTGATATTAACAAGAAGTGAAGACTTCAAGTCCTATGCAATTAAAGCAATACGCTTACTCATTAAACAAACTTTTAAGCTTTTTCTGTACAGAAAGTAACAATCAAGGCGCTATGGATACACTGGGAAACTTCCAACAAATACAAATAAATTGTGATTACACTGAGCAAGAATCATTAACTCAGCCAAAATCAGAAATGTTAGCCTACATTTCAAATTTAACTCTAATGACATTAATTTAAATGTCATGTCTCACAAATTACTATTTCACAAAAAAAAAAAAACGTTAGTATTGTATGTGAATTCTAGAGTCCATGAGCAGGAAAGAAGGTGATACAAAGATAGTAAGATAAAGCTCAGAAACACTGGATATCAACATTAGGTCTTGGAGCACTATACGACCAATTCTGTAAAGTAATTAAAAATGCTTAACATGGCAAACACTTCAATACATAGCACATTATTAAAGCACAAAAATAATCTAAAATAGGCCTTTTCTGTAGAAGGCAAATGTTTATTGACAAATAATATAGTACAATTATTTCCAGAGAAAGTATCTACAGAAAACACTAGACACATAACTGGGTATCTGACTGGTGTTGCTGGGAATAGGGGTTACACAGACATCTGGAACAAGGGACAAACTACAATTTTAACTATTGTGGAATTTTAGTAATATTTATTTCAGTATTTTCCAAATTGGCAAATATTACACAGTTAAAAATCAAACGTTACTATTTCATGACAAAAGTACTTACATATTTACATACATATATACATATTTGTATATATATCCTTTTTCAAAATAAAAGTTTCCAATTAATATCCATT
Source organism: Mastomys natalensis (assembly GCA_021653895.1). Taxonomy (NCBI): domain Eukaryota; kingdom Metazoa; phylum Chordata; class Mammalia; order Rodentia; family Muridae; genus Mastomys; species Mastomys natalensis. Next base: position 274,623 of record JAJTUV010001875.1, on the reverse strand, counting down.
AACACAATCTATTCTTTACAAATACTAATTACCAAGAAATGTTCATTCAAGAAATAAATGTGGAGCTGAAGAGATGGTTCAGTGACTAAGAGCACTGGCTGCTCTTCCATAAGACTTTGGTTCAATTCCCAGGCCCTACATGGCAGCTCACAACTGTCTGTAACTTCATTCTCAGGGGATCTGATGCCCTTCTGTGTTCTGCGGGCACTGCATGCATATGCTGCACAGACATACATGCAAGCAAAACACCCATACACATAAATAAGCATATAAGTCTTAAAAACAAAGAAAGGAAGGTAGGTAGGTAGATAAAAATATCACTCCATGAGAAAAAAAATCCCAGCACTTAGGAGGTAGAGGCAGGCAGATCTCTATGGGATACATAGTGAATTCCAGGCCAGCAAAGGCTATTATAGTTAGACCCTATAGAAAAAGTGAAAAAAGAAACACAATGTGTTAATTTTTTTAAGTTAACAACTTGCTTGAATGCATTATCATTGAAAATAACCAAAATAAAGAGTTTTTTTTTTTTTAATATTGCCTTTAATCCCAATACTCAGGAGGCAGAGGCAGAGGCAGAGGCGGAGGCGGAGGCAGAGGCAGGCAGATCTCTGAGTTCCAGGCCAGACTGCTCTATAGATCAAGTTCCAAGACAGCCAGGGATACATAAGAACTCTTGTCTCAAGAAAGAAGAGAAGAAAAAAAGAGAGAGAGAGAGAGAGAGAGAGAGAGAGAGAGAGAGAGAGAGAGAGAGAGAGAGAGAGAGAGAGAGAGAGAGAGAATACAAAAAAAAGAAGAGAAAAGAAACAAAAAGAACTGGGGAAAAGGGAAAAGAGAAAAAGAAAGAAAAAATTACTATCCAGTTGAATATTGGTTGTTCAAACTTATAAATCCTAGCACTCAGGAGACTATAGGTACATGCACACCTTCATACATACAGAGACACAAATAAATACTTAAAGTGCACATGCCATAAACACACACACACACATACACACACACACAAATGAGGGTGAGGAGAACTTTGTTGAAGGATATTTGTGTTCATATTGTGAATCCCAAGATTGTGTTTCTAGTTGTGGTGTGGCTCAGTCCTTAGCACACACCTCTAATCCCAAACAATGAAGGTAAAGTTAGTTTGTAGAAGGAAGCACCCTGTTTAAAAGTGATGTCTAACTGAGTGGCAGACAAAGTGAATCAGAGACAGATTTGACAGAATAGGATATGCCCAACTCTCACGGAAAGAGAGAGGAAAAGGAAGATAGTTAAGAGAGCAGTGCAGATAGAAAGAAGAAAGAAAGAGGCAGATTTTACCGGAAGAGCTGTACATACACAAGTTGCAGAGAGAGACCAAGCTAGACACAGGTGAAGACAGAACGAGCCAGAAAATTAAGAAGCCAAAAGATCAGAATAGATTGCCATAGTTAGTCTGTGGTCAAGCAGAGCAATTCAGAGAAACTAAGAGAAGCCAGTTTGAATCAATAAGCTAGGAGAGGAGTTTGAGCCAAAACAGCTGAGTTTTGGACTAGCCACCATGAGTTCAGCAAGAACTAGAAACAGGTGAGCTTATTCAGCAGTAAGTCTCAGAGGCTGAAAAGATTGGGCCTACATTAGATTGTACAGAGGCTAGACGCTTCCAGGATGAGGCCTACGTTAACAGAGCAAAGAAGTAAGCCTAGGAGACAACTGAAATAGGGGAATAAAAGTTACCTTTACAGATCTTAGCATAACATAAGTTCCTTAAAGTATTATTTTAAAGCTTTGTGTACCACACCCACAAAGACACAAGAAATATGGGTACCTCCTTATCTTCCTTTACTACTTTGTCTGCAATACCTTACATCATTCTCCCTGTACAAAGATTACAGAAATTAAGATACATCTGGTTGGACTTTCCAACTATTTTGCAATCTATTACAAAGATCCAGTCCAATAGGGTTACAGAAGTCTGCCCAAGGCAAAAAGCCAAATGTATCCTGTTATCACAGTGTCCAAGAGAGTCATCACCCTCGCTGGTTGGGCTTCCCCTCTCCCACTGTTGGTATCTGCTGCTTGAAGAGATCTATTCACAGTGAAATAAGAGCATCATGGGCCATCTGATAGTAGCCACACTGTTACTGCTTGAGAAAACATCTTCTTGCCTTTAGTAGAAAAACCTTTCAGTACCATCCAGGGACTCTAAGAGGAAAAGGGGGAAATTAATGGCATTGATACATAACATACACAAATGATAAGAATGTCTGTCCTTTAGTCCCTAAGCTACTTGTGCCCACCAAGAACGTATCCCTTTACCACAAAACAGGAAACTCCTGGGAAACAAAATAACCAGATGACCAGTAAATGTACCTAAAATATTTCAGATTAACTCAAAGTATAATTATAGTATTTTTTTGATGAGTTGAGGAAGATACTGACAGATGCTGAAAAGACTACATAGTATGTTTGAGTAAACCACAAACATAACTGAAATGTAAGCTATGAAATTAATAAATCGACTTACAAAATACAATGAAAAACAAAAGCTTAAATTTATTTTTTACAAGTTTTTAATTTGATCTTTTATTACATTATGTATCAGTGTATCTGTCTGCCTGTCTATCTCTCTCCCCTGCTTGTGTGTGTGTGTGTGTGTGTGTGTGTGTGTGTGTGTTGCACAAATGTGTAGAGGGCAGATATCTTTTAGGTCCACTTTGTAGGTGCCAAGGATCAAACTGAAGTTGTTAGCTTAGCAGCAAACATCATTATCCACTGAGCCATCTCACTGGCCCCTACTTTTTATAATATTTAAACAAGTTGTTGCAAAAAATATAGTTTTTCTGAGCTAAAAAATTCAATTTGAAGCCCATCTCTATTGTCAATTTTCTTTGTCTTGGGTCAAATAAAAGGTAAGCACATAAACTATCATCTAAACCAGAACATTTTTTTTAATAAATATAAGATTATTAATAATATAAGGCAACAGGTACAAGTTCACACTAAGGTTGTTCCAGGCAAACAGAAATATAAGATCAGTTGTCTATGTAAATCCTATCCATACCATGGGATGTTATGAGGATCAATCAAATACATGTTTCATATAATGTCTGACATAAGCTCTCTACATATACTGGGTTACTCAACATTTACAAATGTTCCCTCTTAATAAGCTTTAATGGCCATGGCCATGTACCTCCTTTTTCAAACAATATATTCTGACCAACAGTGACTGAAAATAAAATACTCTTAAAAACGTGTTTAAAAAATTTTATACATGGAAATCACTTTCCTCCAACCTGCAATACATTGTCTAGAAATATCATAAATAGTAGTATCTTCAAAATTATGTCAAGAACTTTCCATTTTTCCCCCTTTGGTTGCCCACTGTTAAAAGCTCTTAAACAATAAACAAATCCTCCATTCATAAATAAACAGATGCTATAATCCCAAAGGAAAGTTGCATACCATCAGTTACAGAGATGCTTGTAGCACGGTTCCCTTTCTGTTTCCTTCTAGAGCAGCACGTCCATCTCACAACAGTGGGTTCTTCAATTCTTCAGAGTTCTCCTTACTGTTCAGTTCCAGTGATCCGGTAACCATACAGGTATATTAAGTGACAGCTGTCAATATGAAATGCCAGGACTCTACCAATTTGTTTCCCCACATCTGCAGTGGAGTATGTAAGGACCAGAAATAGCCCTACGTTCACAAAACCTAAGTACTACTTCAATATGCTTCCATTCATGACTACCACATGCCAGGTACACTAACAGCACACTTGGACCCATTCACTCTTGCCAATCACAGCTTTTCAGAAAGAAGTCAGTACACCGCTCAGACTTACATACTGGCTTTATCTGAAAAACTAATACTAACAACTTGAAGTCTGTATAAGGCATGAATTCTGGCAGAGGATTTCTATAGTTACAGTACAAATTATGTGTTGTCACACATGTTCATTTTATAGCAAAGCAAAATAACTGTCAGAGCATAAGAAACAGCATGCTAATCATACTTGATATTAAATTCATGAAGACCTACATTTCAATGAAAGATCTCATGTTGTGGTCATAAAAATATCTATAATTAAAATTATATGTTCACCCTGCATGGTAAATAAAGACAAGAATGGTGCTACTTTCAGCATTTTCTATTGACAATTTAAATTCCCAAAGCAAACATACCTAAAAACTTGCCCACACAAACCTACTTGTCTTTTTTCATCTGTTTTTTGTTTGGTTGGTTGATTTTGGGGCTTGGGTTTTTTGTGTGTTGTGTTGTGTTTTAAGACAGGGTTTCTCTGTGTAGCCCTGGCTATCCTGAAACTCTCTCTGTAGACCAGGCTAGCCTCAAACTCAGAGATCTGTCTGCCTCTCCCTCCTGAGTACAAACTTCCTTTTCAAAGCCTTTGAAATGGCTTTAAGTACTAAAGTAATATAATTTGAGGTGCGGGGCATGGAGACAAGTCAATAAACTCAGAAAAGAGTGTATTTGCAAGCATTTGATTCGAACTATTATTCTATTGAAAGAATAAACCCCTGGTTAATAATAATTTCTAAGAATATACTGACATCTTCAAAGAACTCCAAGTTCCCTAACTCTGTGTGAGCATTTGTATTTTAAACTGACCAACTCAAGAATGAACTCAAAGCTTAAAGTGATAAAAAGTATCATCAGTGAAATCAACAGACCTAAGAAACACTGTGTGTATAATACACAAGTAACAGCATTACACAATTATTAAGCCCAGCAGAGAATCAGGGAGTGTAAGAGGCATCTTTAAAAACCATCTGAACTTATTTGGAATTTTGATGGAGATTGCACTGAATCTGTAGACTGCTTTTGGCAAGATGGCCATTTTTACTATATTTATCCTGTCACGAGCATGGGAGATCTTTCCATCTTCTGAGATCTTCAATTTCTTTGTTCAGAGACTTGAAATTCTTGCCATACAGAACTTTCACTTGCTTGGTTAGATTCACACCGAGGTATTTTATATTATTTGTGACTATTGTGAAGGGTGTCACAAATTGTGAAGAAAATTTCCCTAATTTCTTTCTCAGCCTGTTTATCCTTTGAGTAGAGGAAGGCTACTGATTTGTTTGAGTTGATTTTATAACCCGCCACCTTGCTGAAGTTGTTAGTCAGGGTTAGGAATTCTCTGGTGGAAGTTCTGGGGTCACTTAAGTATACTATCATATTATCTGCAAATAGTGATATTTTGACTTCTTCCTTTCCTGTTTGTATCCCTTTGACTTCCTTTTGTTGTCTAATTGCTCTGGCTAGGACTTCCAGTACTATATTGAATAGGTAGGGGGAGAGTGGGCAGCCTGATATAGCTGTCTCCTTAGAGGTCTGCCAGAGCCTGACATATTCAGAGGTGGATGCTCACAACTAACCATTGAACTGATCATGGGGTTCCGAATGGTGGAGTTAGAGAGAAGACTGAAGGAGCTGAAAGGATTTACAGCCCCATAAGGAGAGCAACAATACCAACCAACCAGAGCTCCCAGGGTTTAAACCACCAGCCTGGGAGCACATACGGAGGGACCCATGGCTCCAGCTATATATGTAGGGGAGGATGGCCTTGTCGGGCATAGGTGGGAGAGGAGATCCTTGGTCCCATGAAGGCTGGACACCCAGTGTGGGGAATTCGAGGGTGGGGAGGTGGGAGTGGGGGGATAGGTGGGGGCACATCCTCATAGAAGCAGGGGGGGGGATGAGATAGGGGGTTCCTGGGTGGGGGTTGGGGGAGAAATGGGGAAAGGGGATAACATCTGAAATGTAAATAAAATACCCAATAAAAAATTAAAATTAAAAAAAAAGAAAAAGAAAAATCCACCAAGGAAAAAAAAACCCACATGAACTACTGAACTTGAGTAAAATAATAACAGGCACAAAAATAATCCTCATTTCTGAACATAAACAAATAGTACAGTAACCATAGGGTAGAAGGACAATTTACCAAATGGTATTTTCTATTACACCTGTTGTACCTACAATATCATGTTCATGCACAATATATCAGACTTAGAGTTCTATATTCAATCCATGCTATTGCAAATATTAACATGGTCTCTACAGTTTCCAAGTTTACATAATATCTTCCTATAACAGGGAAATTAAGAGTTCAAAAATATTATCCTAATTCAACCCTGTAGAAAAGTGCTACATTGTATCATACTTACTGCCTCTTTAATTTCACAGGAGAAAACGTGTATCTGAAATTCTTCTGAACCATGAGAACTCTCTGTAAATGCAAAGCAATTGCTCTCTGTTGTCCCATCATGCCCACGTGCACAGAACAGCACTTTATAAATTGGAAAAGATGCTATCTCCACATTGCTTGACTGGTCTATGATTCTGTAGCAATAAAAAAAAAAAAAGACATAAAATATCAGTTATCAAAGAACAAATGCCAAGATATGATGACATAATGACCTTAAAATACAAAACAGTTATTAATACAAATAAAAATATTATCTTCATGTTATGGAAACTCTTACATATATATACACATATATACATATACATACACTACATACACAAAATCATCTCACTAACAATTTCTTCATTCTTGTGTTTCCTAGGTGCCAACTAATATACTACTCAAAGTCAACTATATATAACTATATATGTATGTGTGTGTGTGTATGTGTGTGTGTGTGTGTGTGTATATGTGTGTGTGTGTGTGTGTGTGTGTATACATTTTTTTTTCTCATTCCAACAATTTTGATCTTGTGTAAAAAGCAGTATCAGTATGGGGCACTGGAGGGAGACATCAAAGTAGGAGTAAGATTGTTGAGAAAAAAAGGTTTCAGATCCCAGGCGGCAGCACTGCACTGAATCTCACAAAACCCGGCAGAAGTGGGGCATCCAGGAGCTCTGACCCAGGCAGTATCTCAGGTAAAAATGAAACACCCGTGATGTCTGCTGGTAGAAGCTGTAATCCTGATGCTGGCCTCCAGACTTATATTACTCAGACCTTTGATGGGTCATTGACAAGGACACCAAACAGCTAGAGATTGACATCACTAATCCGAAGAAATCCCTCGTTTCGCTGTCTGAAATGATCTCCAAAAATTGCAAAGGACTTTATTGGACTTGATTTACTCTTTTACAATAGAAAAGACTGTGTACAGCTCTTGCTGTGTACAGCCCTTAAAGAAGAATGTTGCCCTTACATAGACAAGACAGGGATGGTTAAAGAGAACATGAAAAAGGTCAGAGAAGGCCCAGAGAAATGACAGAGAGAGAAAGAGAAAGATGAGAGCTGGTACAAGGACTGGTTTTCAACCTCTCCATGGTTGTCAACCCCACTTCCTCCCATCTTGGGACCATTAATTGGGTTTTTTGCTAATTTCTTTTGGTCCCGGGGCTTAAATAGGCTGACTAACTTTGTGATACAACAGATAGATAATTTGATAGCAAAACCTATTCAGATACATTATCATAAGTTAGCTATGGAGGACCACGAGACTCAAGATGAGTTTGTTACTTTATCCAGGGTGTTCCTCAAACCCATCTCCACCTAACCTACAAGAGGAGACTTCCACCCCTAGACCAAACAGAGAGAGGCTACCCAGAACCCTCTCTGACTGGTGATCTGAATTCTTGCTTAGGCTGCGAGGCTAAGCACTGCAAGGGAATATAAATAAAAGTTTAAAAATATCTATCTGGGTTCCCTGAGGGACAAGCCTGACTGCATAGGGATTGATGTCAAAAGTATCCCCTCTCCAGGAAAAAGACATCGGGATGGGTATGGCCCTCATGCCTCACTGGACAACCACAGGAGGACCGGAGCCATTACAAGATCCCCTTCAATTATTGGAGGTCAGGCCTCTATCCCCGCCTTAGCAAGAGTAGCAGCTTCGGTGGACAGTACCAACTTAGATAAGGACAAGTGAATCATAGGCAGAGCCATAGAGACCTGTCCCCTGAACCTACACTGAGCTGATACCCTGTTCTGAAAGGTATCTGTACTCCCCCTGAACACCTATGCTCCAGCGCCATTCCCTTCCCCACATCCTGCCTTTTTGTGTTTATAACCTCTGTGTAAATAAGTAACTTACAATGTGATTTAAATAACTAAATAAAAAAAAAAAAAAAGAAAAAAGAAAAAAGGTTTCAGTGGAAGAGAGGATGGGCTAGACAAGGATGACAAGGACAAGTGAAAATGCTTTAAATTCAACATACACCTATATATATCCATCAAATTGTCAAAGAATTTTTTCTTAATTTTGTTTGGTTAGTTTGTTTGTTTTTTGAGATAAGATCTCTCTATTATATAGTAATTGCTGCCCTAAAACTCATTTTGTAGACAAGACTGTCCTTAAACTCAGAGATACAAACTGCCTCTGCCTGAGATGTGAGCTACCACCACACCCCACACCGGGTAAAGAATTTTTGTTAAGAAGCATTTTTCAGATCTCTGGAAATAAAGACATGTGACTGGAAAAAGAGAGAGAGAATGAACAGCACTGATCATTCCTAGAAAGTCCATTTCTTTCTCATCCCTTTCTTATTCTGTGTGTGTTTATGTGTATTTGTTATATGAGGGTTTATATTTGTAGATGTTTGTGTGTGCAGGTGCAAATGCACATTCATGCACATAGAGAGGTTAGAGGTCAATCTCAGTTATCAATCTTTAAGAACATTCTATCTTGTTTTCTTTGTTGTTTTGATTTTCCCACATGGAGTAGCAGCCAGCAAGCCCATCAATCCTGTCTGACTCTGTCCCTCAGCACTGGGGTCACAGGCATGTAGATACACTGGAATTATTTTTCTAGTGGTACTGACCCAAACCCAGGTCCTATTCTGTACAATAAGAGTTCCTGATCACCTTGTTGTTTGAGACAGAATGTCTCACTGGTACATGTGGCTGGGACTGTGGCGAACAGCAACCCCGGGGATCGACCTGTCTCTGCCTCTCATTTTGAAGGTTTGGGAGATAAAGGAAAGTGCTAGCCTTACAAGTTAGAAGATCAGAGTAAGACCTCTAGAGCCCACAGAAAAGAAAATAATCTGGGTGTGGTAGTCTGTGCTTGTAATGTCTGCGCTAGGGAGGTCAACAGGAAACTCCTGAAGCTCTCACAGGCAGGCCAGCAAGCCAGCCTAGCAAATGTGGCAAATTCCAGGCCAGTAAGGAACTTTGACTCAAAAAAATTTTAATTTAAATTTTTAAAAGGTACACAGCAGCTAAAGAATGCCATCAGTGGATGTCCTCTGCCTCCAAACATCTACATGTCCCCACACACATTCCACACAAATCATATATTAACACGATGTTTTCCTGAGACACTAAAAACATTTTTATCAAAACTTCGTAAATTTGCACTGCTATTAGTCAGTACTTTGTGCTTAACTTACCATCCTAATAGTTTTGAAAATACCTTCTAAAAACAAGAACAAGTTCTAAGCCTAAATATAACTTTTAATTTGTACTGTAAGTCTAGAGAGTATAAGTGAACTTATAGTTGAGACCTACATCTGATTTATAAACAACATACTGACCACCACTCAGAACAGTTAATCACACATTAAGAAAAAGAAAATTAAGACTTACCTCACAGATCCTTCTGGAATGTTGGGTACATACAGAGTAACAGCAAAGGGTATTGACTAGAAGCTCTCATGGTGGCCATTGCCTGTAAAGCCTCCACTTCACTACGTGGGGAAGAAACCTTCATACATCCTAAGTATGTCAACTTGTTAAAGAGAACACTGTCTTCTTCAGGAAATCTGCTTGGAGAAGATGGTCTGAGTGTGGAAATTTCTGGAAAAAAAGTAAGAAACTCCATAAACACAAAGGTCATTTATTCGTTTTCTCTATTGCTGGCTCACTAACTTGTGTAAAATATTAAATATTCTAATGAAATTGTTTTTCCTTCAATTAATTTTTATGATTGTTTCACTCAATTTTACCACTCTATATAATGGACAATTTGAGCGAGTACATACCTAATTCAATTTTCAACATATTTAAAAAGCTCATTATTGTTAGAGAATATCTTAACATTTATTTTTTAAAACTATAAATCATTTAAGTCATTAACTATATTTAATATAGGTAAATACCAATATTTAAATTATTTTAGTATTATTATTACATGCATATATGTTGTTTAGTCAGCTTAGTAAGAAATATGAAGCCACAAACAAGGTCCAGGAGTAAAACCATGCACTGGTGACGAGCAAGCATTATACACAGGGAAGCTTACTGACATTCATGTTACTGGGTTTCTAAAAATGAGGAGGGGATTTTTATAAGAATATAAATAAATTTATTAATTAATGGAGAAAATGAATATAAATATTTTTTAAATCTGTGTAATGAAAGATTCATAACTATAGATTATAAACATAAAACAATAGTAGATAAAATTAGACCTAAAAATTATAGACAATAAAGTTAGTAAGCAAATATTACAAATACGAATCAGGATTTTAATTTTTTAACAAAATAAGTAGAAAAAGAAATAACTAAAAAATTCTAAATCTGAGTAAAATACGATCTAAAAATGAAATATTCTCTGGAAGGTTATTGAACAGGATTTTTTTTTTCTACAAAAAAAATTTTTTCAGAAAATTCCTTCAACTTAAGGAAAATGAAGTAAGAGGAACTGAAAGCTCCCAAGAAAGACTCTGCTCAGGATCAAGACAATATGCAAATGTCAAACACTTTGTTAAGTAAGTTCCAAGGATACAAGAGAATTTAATGTGGGGAAGAAAAGAGGGTTATAACTGCCAAGGGAAAAATAAATGGTTGAAAAGTTCCCAAACTTGGTTAAACATATGAATTTCCATATTCAAGGATCTCAATGGTTCTTTAAAAAATACAAACTCAAAAAACAAACAAACAAAAAACCAAACAACTACACCCAGGAATCAAACCACTGACCTAATTATACAGGCTTATCATCCCAGCTATTTTGGAAGGAAAAGCAAGAGGATCACAAGTTCAAGGCCTCCCTGGGCTACAGAGCAAGTCAAACTCAGTATGAACAACCTGGCGAGTTAAAGTAGTCTCCCAACAACACAGGACAGAAAGCTGAGCATGCAGATCGGTGTTGCCTAGCATCACGCAAAGCTCTAAACTCAATTCCAAGCTACTGTAAGAGAAAATGGAGGCAAAGGGGTAGACTACAGAGATTCTCTCCTGAAACTGTAGAGGGCTGAAGAAACGGCTCCGAGGTTAAGGGTGTTTGCTGTCTTCCAAAGGACCTGAATTTTGGTTCCAGCAACCATGGTGGGTGACCCACAGCTACCTGTACCTCAGTTCTAGGGAACCCAATTCCCTCTGCTGGTTCTGGGCAGCACCTGCACACACTTGTGTGGATTCACCAACATAAACACACAGAGAAACAAACAAAAATAGAATAAAAATAAATTTTAAAAATTAAAAGAGAAGCCTGGCGGTGGTGGCGCACGCCTTTAATCCCAGCACTTGGAGGCTGAGGCAGGCGGATTTCTGAGTTCAAGGCCAGCCTGGTCTACAGAGTGAGTTCCAGGACAGCCAGGGCTACACAGAGAAATGCTGTCTCAAAAAAGGAAATAATAAAATAAAATAAAAAGAGAAACTATAGAAATGAAAAGGCAATGAACATTTTTCACAAGCTCAAACACGAACAAACCAAAACTATCCACCAGCAATTAAAGTAAAACAAAACCATTTCCTTATAAAGAAAACTGAAAACTCAAAACCAACTCTGAAAGAGGGCTATCACAAGCATGTCACCCTGAAGAAAATAATATCATAGAGCAATCTAGAGTATAAAAAGTGAACAAAAACAAAAAATATAAAATTCTGCCAGGCCATGATGGTGCATGCCTTAAACCCCAGCACTCAGGAGGCACAGGCAGGAGAATCGTTGAGTTTGAGGCCAGCCTACACTACAGAGCAAATTCCAGGACAGCCAGGGCTACACAGAAAAACCCTGTGTCAAAAAACTAAACAACAAACAAACTCATTTTCCTTTACAAATTTTTTAAAATACATATATTACACTGTCTCTTGGGTTTTTCAATGTATGCATGTGTAATACATAATCAACATAATACAAAAGGAACTGAAAGGAACTCAGTATGGTGGCAGTGCCTCCAAACTGGCCTGAAGTGGTTAAAAGATAATGATCTCTAAATAGGTATACATTCAATACCACATAAGTGGTCAAGTAATTCCACTGAGTTCTCTTTTAATGAACCACAATTCTTATGATTTCATTCTTGATTATATTATAAAATAATTATTTTCCTTCCTAGTTTGACTTTTCCTAGCTGACCACAAGGGGGGTAGGATATTCTGTGATATTTTCTTCTTAAATGTTTGGTTCGTTCTTTCTTTCTTTCTTTCTTTCTTTCTTTCTTTCTCAAGAATTCGAGAACTCAAGGTATCATTCATGTTATGCAAGTGCTCTGTCTCTCAGATCCATATTTTCATTTGTAAATATTGAAAGTATTCTCCTAGAGAGGAGAAACTTTATTATATGAAGAATCAGGGGTCTGATTTTATTTCATTCCATTATGAGCAACAATTGCCCTGATGCCATCTATTCAATGTCCATATTCCTCCACAGAACTGAAGCTAGTTCTGTCATTTTCTTTTTCTCTTAATCATCCATTACTTTTTCCAGTCATGTTGCATGGGCTAGATTTTTAGAATATCATGGTGCCACAGTAATAGATACCACCTTCCTAGATATTCTTGATTAGATGCATACAAAATATAAGGATACAATATAAAATTTTGATAGGTATCATTTCTCTTGTTAAATACATTTCCTTCTATTCAGAGTTTGACAAGTGTTCTCATGTTCCTCTCTAACTCTCTCCCCTTCTCTCTTCTCACTTTACTTCCTCCTTCTCTGTCTCTCTATCTCTCTGTCTCTCTCTCCTCTGTGTGTGTGTGTGTGTGTGTGTGTAAACACACACGTATATGACAGATCTTGACTATTTTAGTATGTACCCAAATGATGGAATTTCTCTTAATTGTATCACATGGTAACTCACTATTATACATTTTAATGGTGAATAATCTGTAACACGTCTTTTAGCTATTTTATGGGTTCCTATTTCTACTACCCTTCTCCATCCTTATTCCTTCTAACCCATCAACACTAGGTAAGAAACAAGGCTAGAGGGGGAAGGGGGCATCTATATCATTAGACTATTTCCTGCTAATTAGGGCCATCAACCACCTTGGAGCAATTTTGATCTTAGTCATCAGGAAATCTCTAACCAGGAACCTTCAACCAGCAACAGAAGCAATCAGAAAGCAGCAATAGCAACATCAACAGAACAGCAACAGGAGGAGTAGCAGCTGCCACACCCCTCTCAGGGCTCATGGATTTATACCAGAGTCCCCAGAATTCCAAACGTAAACATCCCTGCCAGAGCATTAGGCAAATCAGAGTCAGCTGCTGTGGACAGTCTGAAGCAGCCCCATATCCCACACCTGGGATTAAAACAAAAAATATTTCCGTAACACTCCAATGTTTTTAAAGAAACCAAAATTCTGACTACAATCATCCTTGCCACATTATGATTACATTCCCTACACATATTCTATCATACCCTGCTATTTATTACTTTGCTCAATATCCAAATTTATCTTAAGTCAATATTGAATATTAAAGCCCTAATCCAGTCCAGATAACCCAACCTCATTAGGGTGATTTATTGAGAAGTCTGAATATAGAACAAACCTACACTGATAAATCAATTCATGTCATTCCCCTCATCACTTGGTCAAATCAGAGTAAAGTACTAAACTTCTGCTCAATCAGTAAAAGAATAATTTCTGTCTCTAGAAATCAGCACATGATCATCCACCTTTACCTACCATTTACTGCTGGCAGTCACTTTGTGACCATAAGGCAAGCTAGTTGCAGAGAACAATGCTATGGAGAAAACCAGAACCAAGACCAAATTACTTCACAATGGTTTTGGACACCTGAGGCAGAAATCCATTTGAGCCCTGTTCTTTTGCTCCGGTGGCTATACTTGATTAATAACTTGACTGCATCTAGAATCAATTTAAAGACACACTGTTGACACTCATGGGTGATTTTCTTAGTATGATTATTTAAGGCACAAGACCCATCCTAAATCTAGATGGCACTTTCTGGTGATCACACAATAGAAGAACATAGAAGAAGGAAACTGCTTTTTGCCTGCTTGTCCACACGCTTGTTGGCAAGTTCATCTATCCTGTTGCTGCAGCACTTTTTCACCAGTTTAGAACCAACTTCTTCAGAATTGCAATGTAGACTAAAGACCAACAATTCTCCAGGAACTGTCTAGGACTCCAGCTCCAGATTAGAACTACTGAGACATACAGCTTCATGTACTATAAGATTCTCAGCCTTTCTAGCATGAAACAATCATTGTTGAACTGCTTGAATTGCATCCTATAAGACAACCTAATAAATTCTCCTTTAATATAAATAATATTAAATGTAACTGCATTTGTTTAATAAAATATTAAACATAAATAATTAAATATAAAGATAAACACATATTAAATGTAATTGACATCTATTCTAACAGGTTTGTTCTTTAGAAACACCTAATACATACTAAAAATCATCTTTATTCACAAACAGGTTATCAGAGTATAATTTACCCTCATATGTTTTTGTAAGATATACTGAAAGAATTGATATGCTATTTTGATTGGAATTTTGACAATTATAATTTAAAATAAGGAGAGATAAAACTGTGCAAAAAGGTACATGATATAAAAGATCTGTTATACTACTCTTTGATTGCCAAGAATTTTTAACTTGTTCAACAACTAAGGACCTATTATGTGCAAAATATCAAAGGTACTATGATCGCTCAAACATAGAGTTCTTTTTTTTTTATCATTCTATCTATCTATCTATCTATCTATCTATTTATTTATTTAAATCAAATCGTAATTTTTACTTATTCACACAGGGGTTATAAAAACAAAAAAGCAGGACATAGGGAAGGGGATGACACCGGAGCTTAGGTGTTCAGGGGGAGTACAGATATCTTTCAGAACAGGGTATCGGCTGGGTGAAGGTTCAGGGGACAGGTCACTATGACTCTGCCTATGGTTCACTTGTCCTTATCTAAGTTGGTACTGTCCGCAAAGGTCTATTTACAAGGTCTATGACTACTCAGGCTGGTAAATTTCCACAAAAGCTGCCTGTTTACAATAGCTTATAGCCTTCTGTTTCAGTGTTTTTCCACAGAGACCCAAGACTTTCTGTTAGCATGTAAAACATAGAGATTTTATTCTAGGTAGATATATAGGCAAAACCATAGAAAAACCTTCAACCAGAACTGAAAGCATGGTGGCCCTGATCTAAATTAAACAAAACTAAGGATGGGCATAAACTTTGGGGGTCGGGGGGGGGGGGGGGCGGGCATGGAAAGTGTTGCAAGGCTGGCCTAAAATTTGTCATTCTCCTGCCTCAGCTTCCTGAGTGCTCTTTAAGGCCTGTCTGGATGACACTATCTCAAAAAAGGAAAAAGTTAAATATTGGGCTAGAGGACTGGATCATCAGTTAACAGTACTTGCTGTACAATTCTGAGGACTGGAGCTCAGATCCCAGCACCCACATGCCAACTTGACATTGTACAAAACACTACCAAGCTCCAAGGGTCCCAACACTCTATGACCTTTGTGGGCACATGGAATATGCGTACAATAACACAGGTAAACATATACACACAAATCTTTTTTCAAGGTTAAAGACAATGTTAAACCAAAATTTTTCTTTCACCTTAAATGTTGCTATATTATTCAAATTCCCCTTATCATCTTTAAGTATCCAATAAATTACCTGTATTAGATGGATCCAAAATTAACTGGAGAGGTGGGTTATTTGTTTGGCTGGCTGGAATATCTCCAAAGGAATAGTCTGAAATCTCACTGGATCCTTGGCAATCTACAGGTAGACTGCTTTGTCCTTTCTCGGAATCTCTCAAAATCTCTTCCATGGCTTTTTCCAACTGTTCATCACCATTGGAAGGTATCTAAAGGCAGAGGAAGACAATTCTTTTTCAATTTCTTAATTATGAGGCTTTATTAAAAATATTTCATTTTGAAAAATTAAAATCTAAATATTCAGGCTGGAGAGATGGCTCAGTGGTTAAAAGCACTGACTGCTCTTCCAGAGGTCCTGAGTTCAATCCCAGCAACCACATGGTGGCTCACAACCATAGCAATGGGATCTGATGCCCTCTTCTGGTGTGTCTGAGGGCAGTGATGGTGTACTCACATACATAAAATAAAGAAAACCTTTTTAAAAAGTCTAAATATTCAAATATACAGTCAGTAAATACTGAGAATTTTCCCAGTAATCCTAATTTCACATACCTGTAACACACTGAAATCCTGAATGATAAAATCTATTAAATTTGTTTCACAAAAAGCTTCTTCATAAAAACACTGCAGGTGCTCTCAAACTACATTTGATGATGCAAGACCAGCAAGATGGCTCAGTGGGTAAAAAGCATTCACTGCCACTCAACTACCTGAATTCAAGATCCATCATGGTCAAAAGAGAGCACAATCCAGAGAACTGTCGATGGACCTACACACAATATAGTGTTTCTCTCTCTCTCTCTCTCTCTCTCTCTCTCTCTCTCTCTTCTCTTTCTCTCTCTCTCTCTCTTCATACACACACCACAATCAGACCATTTGAATTTTATGTGTTTGAGAGGAAAATGATTAAGTTCAAATATGGCACATTGTAAATAGCACTTAAACAATAGTGTTTCTTAGTATCTATACACATATTTTCAATTTCTTTATAAACCCATTAGCTCCCAGACTATTACTAATTTTCTTAGAAGTTGTATTTTTTTTCTAAAAATTAAATGGGCACAAGCCTAAGTAAATAAATGGTATCTTAAATACAATAACACAACTACAATTGTCAAAAATAAGACACTGAGACCATTTGAATGGAATTATGTACTAGACATAATACAAGCACTTAATAATCTCTTTTACAGTGTATTTCTGACTCACTGATATATTTTGATGTCATACTTAATATTAAGAATAACCATAAAAAAATACCACTTTATTATTAATACCAATTCCCATGCACATCTAACAGGGCTAGCTTGCTTTCTATTTTTTGACTTAGAAAAATCAACCCAAAATTTAGGAGAGAAATAAAAAAAAATCTAAATGAAATCAACTGCAAAAAATATAAGATATACTCTTTTAAATTAATTAGTCAACTGTTAAACCATCTACCAAACTCTTAGCACATGATCTAAAGCAAAAAATACATAACAGAAAAATCTTTCAATTAAAACCCAGAAGCAAAAGAAACAAAAACAGTCAAATACATTTATGTAAGAATCAATCAGTGAGCTTAATTCACATAATACTTTTTCATTCCCATCTATTTCTTCCTCCAAGAATTTCTTATCAGAAAGTAAATAACCAAAAGATAATTGAGAAAAAAAACTTTTTAAAAATCAAGCCAAATAATTAGCCTCTGGATGAATAAAACATTCAATATTTTTATTATTATCAAAGTCATTGGAAAGAATCAACCAAACACTTATTTTTATTATCCAGGTCAGTACTTTAAGAAATCCTTCAGAGCTCATCCTCAGATGAGCTCAAAATAGTTGAAAGGGGGAAAGAAATTAATGAAAAACAGTCCCATATTAGAAAAAAGAAGAAGCAATACCTTCAGCCGTGGTTTCCCATCATCCTTTATAGAAGTGTCGTCTGTGTGCTGAGGAACCAAAACAAACTCTTCACTGTTCAGTGTGGCCACAGAATCAGATGACCCACTAACCTTCTGGAAGGAAGCTCTGACCTCCATTTCAGTCCTGCAAACCTCTCTGCCCACATCCACCTGGCACAGCTAAAGAGTAACAAAAGAAAAAATAGAACCTGATTAAAAACAAACTAAAAATGAACTAAGAAAGCTTTTTAAATGATTCATATGAAAAAGAATCCGGCCAAGCAAATTATCTCCAAATTTGGGAGGCCGTCTTCTTAGACTAGGCCACATGGTGGAAATGCACTCTCTCTGCTCTTAACTTTCAGACTAAAAGAATACTGTTACCTGAAAAACACAATCCAGCTGTACCTCAACCAAACAAATTGATCTCAATTTAACTCTCTATTTTGTTAAGAAATTCTAGAGGTTTTGTTTGTTTCAATGTAGAGAGGGAGAAAGGTAAAGTATAACTAGAAACAAATTCACAGACACAGACACACACACACACACACACACACACACACACACACCAGAGAAAGAGGGGGTAGGGAAATCCTGTAGTCTCAGCCTCCCAGGTTTGAGACAGGAAAAGCCTTTAAGCCCAGAAGTTTAACAAGGCAAAAAAAAAAAAAAAGAAAGAAAGAAACACATAATAAAACCCTGTCCAATAAAATATAGATATTCAATTACTTTATTAAATTCAAAGGATTTCAAGAAATTTATCTCCTAAAGACCAAGTACTATACTTTTAAATATTTGGGGGTTATTGAAGTTGAAAAACTAATATGAAATTTAATACTCTAAGACATGTGTCTTTCTTCTCTGGAGATATTAATATTTTACAACACTCAAAAGGTAAGATTTAATACATTTGTATTCATGTACCAAGTCAGGTCTCAATAATCCTATTAAATGAAATTCCATTTTCTCGATAGATCTATAGTCTCACAGAATCTCAAATTTCTAGAAGTTCATAAATTTATTCACACAACTAATTCTGACTGAAGATATTATATACTACATAACAGACAGTCGACCTAGTTCTGGGATATATGCCTGAAGAAGGCTAGACAGGTAGGCATTGTTCCAAAGCTTAAATACTAGTGAGAAAGAAAAATAAGAGCAGAGAGAGTGAGGGGGATAGAAAGGAAGTTGGGGACAGTGAGTGAGGAGAAGAGGGAGAGAGTGAGATTGTTCTGAATTTAAAAGTTTAAAGAGAGCAAAACAGCAAATGACAGAGAAATGGTGCAGCATGTAGGGTAACTTCAAGTAAGGTGGCAGAAAAGAACTCTTAGAGGAAAATGCATGAGCAAAACCTAAATGAAAAAAAAAAAAACGAATCTTAAATCAAATAGTGAACACTGTGAATAAACGGATAATGTGAGGAGGGCAGAACAGACAGGCTGGCCTGAAGAAGGCAGGACCCTGCAATCCATGGACAGTTCAGAAACAAAGACAAAGTCCTCAGAAATGTTGTTTCAAAGACATCACTTTTCACTGCACAGATAAACATGGCTTCAATGTTCCCCTTTGCCATTAGGTGGCACTAAAACCATTCATCTTGGCAAAAAAGAAAAGAAAACTCCAAGTTCAAATTGCACATTTAAAAATTACTTTTCAGATCAAAAAGAAATAATTTCAGGCAGGAATATAAATCTTATGCTAGAACAAAGAAGTAGGCTTCAGACATGAAAATGACTTAGGCTAGGACAGGGAAGGCTCGGATATTTTGGTCAGCCTAATAAGCCCTTAGAAATAGTGATCACGGGAGTGTTCACAGACTTTGTTTATTGCCTTGCTTGTTCTTTGACTATCTGTGTTTGACTATTTGCATTTATTGTATTGCTAGTTCCTCAACCTAGAACTGACCTTAATACTTGCATGTAATTAAAATGGTATAAAAGCAAAAAGGAGGAAGAAGGATGGGATAGGGGGGTTATGGGAGCAGGGAGTGGGGAAAGGGGATAACATTTGAAATATAAATAAATAAAATATCCAATAAAAAATTACTTTTCGATGTTAAAAATAAAAACTCCCAGGAATATCCAAACAACAGAGGATTACACTCCTTAGGTATCTGCCATTTATTGTTGTTATATAAATTACTTTGTAAGACCATTTATCCTCCAGGGGTCTTTTTTTAACCACTTTATATGATGTGTCTATGAAACTCCAGTATGAGTTAGCAAGTCACGTCTTTTTAAGCTGCACTTTGCATCCTTACTTTCCAAAGCATCATGTAATCCAAGAATCTTTCTGTGGTCAATCCTTGTCCAATCCACTGTCAAGTTTTTCTACCTGACTTCTAAATGCTGACATTCTTTCCCTTGCACACTTATTGTAGGTATCATCTCACTGTGCTGAATGAAAAACATTCATGTTTTTCTATGTTCACAGTCTCCCAAATTTCTATCCCAATACTAATGTCCTCTCTAATTTTCTGACTTGGAATCCAAATCCCTCCTTGTCATTTCCAAAGAAAAGCTTATCGGTATCTTAAGTCAAATGTGACTAAACAGAATTTGTAATGAACCCTCCATACCTGTTTCTCATCCGCAGTTCTCTTTTTAGTAACTAAGCCTCTTCTACTAACTTAGTCAAACCAGAAACTAGATGTCACCCTTGCTTCCCCTCCACTGTTTCACACTTCACATCAGCAGGTTATGGTCAACCCCCTCCAAAACAAACCCTACCTTTATTTCAGGGGAAATACTTCCAGCAGAAGAAACTGCTGGAAGAACATACAGAAAAATCAGATTCAATTTAAAACTTGAGACCACAATAATGTTTGCTATAATGCATATGGAACCCAGCCTACATGCCATGCCTTACTTGGCTTCATACACTCTCTCTCTCATTGGAGCACCTTAAACCAAATTCTTTCCCACATTACAGTCGACTCTCAGGATTACTATATCTTCTATATAGTATTTATTTTCATTCATGCATTTAACACATATTACATGAGTCTCTACTATGTACCAGATGCTATACTCATTAGTAAAACCACTGTGGTCTCTGTCTTCCTAAAGTCATTCTCATTTAACATTCTCATTTAAGATATTGGCAATCTAGAAAGAACTCAAGATCATACCCTGTACTATGAAAGGTGATGAGTGTATGAAAATGCCATATGAAAAATGCCTTTGTATGCTAATTAGAAATTAATTTTTTAATTTAGATTTATTTATTTTATGTATATCAGTACACTGTAACTGTCTTCAGACACACGAGAAGAGGGCATCGGATCCCATTACAAATGGTTGTGAGTCTCTAAATCTGTGAAAATAAACTTTCTCCCTATATGTGTTTTTTTTTTTTTTTTCGGTTTTTTAAACCTTGATATTTGGCAGAATTCTATATCGATATTTTGCACATACACGTTTATATATGCCCATGAACATAAGCCACAAATACATGCTGACTTCTCCCTCAATACCACCTATATGTGTTTTATCATATTTAAAGCAGTAACAATTAAATTAGGCCTGTCATGAATATATAAGGCATAAGTGGGTGATACTCTGTTTTTATCATTTACTACCAGAACATACAAGTAAACATTTTAAAAAGTTAAAATGTATCAAAACATAGGCACACAAACATTAACAGACCATACACAGTACCATTACAAGAGAAATATATAAAAATGTAAAAATTCAGGATCTTAAATGTATAAAATGTATAACATATGCCATAAGCCTAAACAATTTTGCAACAGCCTTCTGTTGATATCATAACGAATGCTGTGAGTGTGACCTAATCATCTTCATGTGAGCAGTTTGCCTCTGCAAGAAATTGCACATGCTACACGAAGTGGTCTCCCGACTTCTGTACCAGGTGTCAGACCAGACGCCACCTCCACGTGACCAAAGGAAAGAGGAGACCCATAGGAAGAAAAAGCACTCTGTTCCAGATAGAAGAGAGTGTCAGAAATTCACCAAGGCGATGACAGAACACCTGCAAAGTCCAGGAAAGTCAGACAGGCATCCATACAAAAAGAAGCCAAGATGAACACAGCTCCCAGGAAGGAAGATACAAAACAAACAAACAAAAAAAACCTCCAGAAAGTTCAGCACCCGCATAAACAAAGGAAACACAGAAGCCCACACATTCAACAACGCTCAGAAGCCACAAATTCAACAACGCTCTCCTTGCCCCAAGTACATGAGGCCCTCAGCCCACTAGAAGCTGGTCCACCACCTTCCTTTCCCTTTCTTGTTCCCCACTACCCGATGCCCTGGTATTTGCCCTTTTTCTTTCTTTCATTTAACAGCAGTTTTGCTTCCTTATAGTTTTTTAAAATATTTTATTTACATATTTATTATTATCGGGTCACCTTTTTGTCTTTCGTTCCCCAACCCGCCATGATTGTTTTTCTCTCTACTACACTTTCAGAAATTGCTACTGCTGTTTTTCCAAAACAAGCAGTAAACCTCTTTTCATTTTTACTCCCCTTCTTAAATTTATCTAATTTACTTCTAAACATTCTCATATTTAGAAAGTCTTCATTTCTTTTCACTTTTGTGTTTTCTTGCTCTTTTCTCTTCTGCTCTTTTTCTTGCTCTTTTCTCTTCTGCTCTAAACATCTTTCTTCATTCCTTGTCTCCTAATTTCATTCGTTTTTTTTTTTTTTTTTTTTTTTTGGTTTTGTTTTTATTGGATATTTTATTTACATTTCAGATGTTATCCCCTTTCCCCATTCCCCCCCACCCAAGAACCCCATATGCTATCCCCCCTCCTCCTGCTTCTATGAGGATGTACTCCTAACCACCCCCCTACTCCCACCTCCCCACCCTCTAATTCACACACACACACACACACACACACACACACACACACACACACACGGCGTCCAGCCTTCACAGGACCAAGGATCTCCTCTCACATCTATGCCCGACAAGGCCATTCTCCCTTACATATACAGCTGGACCCATGGGTCCCTCCCTATGTGCTCCCAGGCTGGTGGTTTAGACTCTGGGAGCTCTGATTGGTTGGTATTGTTATTCTCCTCATGGGGCTGCAAACTTTCAGCTCCTTCAGTCTTCTCTCTCCATTGGGAACCCCTTGATCAGTTCAATGGTTAGCTGTGAGCATCTGCCTCTGAATATGTCAGGCTCTGACAGACCTCTAAGGAGACAGCTATATCAGGCTCCTGTCTACATGCACTTCCTGGCATTCACATCAGCGTCTACCTTTGGTGACTGCACATAGGATGGATACCCAGGTGGAACAGTCTCCAGATGGTCCCTCCTTCAGTTTCTGTCCCACACTTTGTCTCCATATTTGCTCCCATGAGTGTTCTGTTACTCCTTCTAAGAAGGACCCAAGCGCCCACACTTTGGTCTTCCTTCTTCATGAGCTTCATGTGGTCCGTGAGTATCTTGGGTATTGCGAGCTTTTGGGCTAATATCCAATTATTAGTGAGTGCATACCATGTGTGTTCTTTTGTGACTGGGTTACCTTACTCAAGATGATATTTTCTAGTTCCATCCATTTACCTAATTTAACTCTGCTTCTTCTTTATTTTTCTTTCCCTTCCTCCTTTCTTAACCTTTCATTCCCTTTTCACACATTAATCTTAAATGATTTTTAACATCAGAAAACATTTTTCCTAGTCAATTTTATTCATAAACTTGACGCAGTCTAGAATCACCTGAGAAGAACCCTTGACTGAGGAGTTACTCCCATGAGACCAGCCTGTAGACATGTCAGTGAGGGGTCATCTTCATTAGTAGCCCACTGTGGGCTGGGCCTTACTTATGAAGATGATCCTGAGTTGTATAAGGAAGCTAGCTAGCTAAGCATGAACCTATCTATAAATAAGCCAGCAAGGAGAATTTTTCCATGGATTCTCCTTCAATTTCTTACTTGAATTCCTGGCCTGATTTCCCTCAATGATAGGCTATGGTCTAGATACAAGGCAAATAAATTTTTTCCTTCCTCCCCTAACTTGCTTTTGGTCAGAATGTTTTTAATCACAGCAACCAACCAACCAACATACAAACATACAAACATACATACATACATACACACACACACACATAAACACATACATAACCCAGAACATTATTCTACATTAGTATCCCTGGGGTTGTAGTCACCAATGATGATACGTGGCTATAATGATCTTGCATACCTTGACACTGGTGGTGGGATCATAATTGTTTCGTTATCTATAGGTAATACTAAAGAATGAGGCCTCAATCCAAGTCACACATAGTAGAAAGAGAGGCTCAATTCCTCAATGTTGTCCTCTGGCTTCCATATGAACTCAGAGGTGTACATACACATACACACACACACACACACACACACACAAATAAGGAAGGAAGGAAGGAAGGAAGGAAGGAAGGAAGGAAGGAAGGAAGGAAGGAAGGAAAAAGAAAGAACAAGAGAAAAACATTTTTAAAAAGACAACTACAGTGGAAAGCATCACCAATCATGTTAACCAGGAAGAAGAAAGAACAGTACCAGGAATGGAAGACAGGACTAAGGAAATTCTACATTCAAGCAACACTAAGGAAAAAATGAGAATTACAACATTATGGAGAGAATCATAGAGAATTAATATTATCTCTTAAAAGTTTGTGCGAGGGCTAGAGAGACAGCTCAGCAGTTATGAGCACTGACTGCTCTTCCAAAGGTCCTGAGTTCAATTCCCAGCAACCACATGGTGGCTCACAACCATCTGTAATGGGATCTGATGCCTTCTTCTGGTGTGTCTGAAGACAGCTACAATGTACTCAGAGACATTAAATAAATCTTTCAAAAATATATATTGGTTTTTTTTTTTTAAAACAAAAGTTTGTGAGAGATGCAGTATTGTGGCATTATATTAATACTAAAACTAGATTACAAGAAAATTATAGATCAATAATAGCTCTAAAAACAATCCTCAATATACTAGAAAGCCATGCCTGACAAATACATACAAGTTATATACTAGGTATATAAGACTGTTTCACCATTCAAAACCCTTCAGTGGGGCTGGAGAGATGGTTCAGTGGATAAAATACCTGCCACATAAGCATTCGGACCAAAATCTGGATCCCAACCCATCTAAAAGCCAGACACAGCAGTGTGTAACTATATAATTCGGATGCTGGAGATTGAGAGACAAGTAGATCCTGGCGGTTCAAGGCCAGCCAGGCTAACAAGAGATTCTATGTCAAAAAATAAGACAGAAAGTGACTGAGGAAAAGAATCCAGCATCAACCTCTAGCATCTAAATGCACAAGCACCAAAAGTATACATACCCACACCAACACTTATACCATATACACACCAAAAAAAAGCTATCAATGTAATCAAATGTATCAAAGACTAAAGAAAATGATAGCTAACTCAACTAATAAAATATAATTGACAAAATTCAATATCTATTTATGAATAAAATTCTCACCAAAATAGTTATTTAAGAGAACTTTCTCTACTTAATGAAACAAAATAAAATTCTACAACTACCAAAAACCTAGACATATTACCTTCCAGACTGAGTCAGTGAAAAGGTTTCCTGTCTTACATTCTGCCTTAACACCCTAAAAAATAAAAGTCTTTACTCATATTATCACCTGAAAATAAAAATAAAAATCTTCAAATAATCTACCAAAAGAAAAAGAAACCCTCCTTCTAGAACTAGTGAGCAAGTATAGAAAGACTGCAGAATTCAAAGCTCACATACAAAATCAAGTTTCTTCCCTACACACAATTAGAATATGAAATTCGTAAGACAACATTGGGGTAAAGGCAATGGCACAGGCAATAGAGTACTTGTCTCACAAGCACAGAATCCAAATTTGATTTCCACAACCCAGAAAAAGGGTCAGAAAGCATTCCACACATTTGTACCTCCAACACTCTAGAGACAACGAAAGGGAGGTCCCTGGAGCTTACAGGGCCAGGCAGTCTAGACAAATAATGAGCTCCAGGTTCAGTGAGAACCTATCTCAAAATATTAGGTGGAAACAGAGCATGGTGGTGTGTACCTTTATTTCCAGCACTTGGGAGGCAGAGGCAGGGAGATCTCTCCACTCAAGGCCAGCCTAGTCTATGGAATGAGCTCCAGAACAGCCAAGGCTACAAAGAGAAACATTGTTTTGAAAAACAAATATAAAAAATAAAAATTTTGTCAAAAGTGATTGAGGAAGATGCACAACTCCAATCTCTGGCCCCCAAATACACAAACATATACACACATACACACCACACACACACACACACACACACACAAAACACACGGTGGGGGGGAGGGAGAGAGAGAGAGAGAGAAAGAAAGAGAAAGAGTACAACATTGCTTTCTAAAAATAATACAGGTATAATATGACAAAACATACAGGATCTATATGTAGAAACTTAAAAACACTAAGGAAAAATTTTTAATTATTACATTATTTATGTTGTGTACACATGTGTGTATGTTTGTGTGTACATGCATGCTACCGTGTACATGTAGAAATCAGAGAACAACTTGTAGAAGTTGGTTCTCTCCACCATGTGTGTCCTGAGATTAAACTCACATTGTCAGGCTTGGCAGTAAGCACCTTTACCTGCTGAGCCATCTTACAGACCTAGAAAGATATTTTCAAAGATCTAAATATTTACGGATACTCACCGAGCACTTAACTATAAGACAGACTACTAAACTGTCTGCAGTACAGCAAGGACTGTGTCTACTTTTACTTTTTTCACCAATACATGTTTAGAAAATGACTAAAAACAGCATGGGCTCAATAAATATTTCTCTAATAGAAGAATGCATTATTTCAATATTGAAGCATGGGCTCCTACATCAGGTAGAAAGTTGGATTAAATTGTTTCAGCTGGGCAGTAGTGGCAGCTGGAGGCAGAGGCAGATGGATCTCTGGGTTCAAGGCCAATCTGGTCTACAGAATGAATTCCAGGACAGCCAAGGATACACAAAACTCTGTCTCAATAAAAATAATAATAATAATAATATCAAGTTAGTTCTTGACCTACATTCCAATAAACCATCTCAAATATAATTTACTGAATACTATTACATACCAGTTTGTTAAACCAAAATATTAATTGTGTCTTTATTTACAGCAATCTATTTTAGAGCAAGATCATTTGGAAAATTATTGAATGTCTTTTAAATATGGAGCTCACAGTTTTGTAAACTCAAGATGGATATATTCAATTTCAACGTGCATATCTAAGAAAGCAGCACATAAAAAAATCAAATCTGTTTCTAAAGGAATTTTATAATGTTATAACACAAGAATCAGAATATAAAGTCTACCAAAGGGTTTTCATGTCTCTCTAGGTTCTTGTGTCTTTTATGTTTTTAAAAATACAAGGTACTATAATCTAAACATAAACATTTTTATTTTCTAGGAATCTTAAAGGTACACAAAAATAAAGTGCTTCAGACAATCTGTTGTGTGGTGTGTGACTATATACATGAATGTGTGTATGCATGAGTGTTTCCCTCCCATTCTCTGCTGTTCTAATCTTAAAGGAACTCAATGATTATTTTGACTACACTGACTAGTGTAAAGATACATCAACCACACTCCACTCCCCATATACCAATAGTAACTCTATCAATTCTACTAGGTCAAAGAGCTTTCAATTTTTAGCTTAAATCAATACTGTTTTCACTAAATGATCAATGATTCTCAAATCCACACCTCACATGGATGTTTAGAACCAAAATTTTCACATACATACTATAAATAGTATAACAACATTCAACAAAGTTTAACCAGAAGCTGGTTTTTTTTTTTCCCCCCAAATAACTGAGCACTTTCAAAAGCATGAAATTGTAGAGCACACTCTAATTTCTTTCTGTGCCAAATGTGGTTAACATTCTTGCATTGTTAAACTGTGAACTGCACCTATTCATATTTAAGTGTCTCTTGAACCAAAATAGAAACAGAAAAACCTAAGTAGGAGTCAGAATCACATAAACTGGGAGGACTATTAGGCATAAAAACTAGAATGACTACAGAACACCCCTTATACTTGTGGAAGATGAAATGATCTTCATTTATAAACAAGTGGATAAATAATGAAGACATTACCAACCAAAATCCTCCTGTATTTTGAAGACTGACTCAGCACCTCCCCCCCTCAAAAAAAAAAAAAAAAAAAAAAAAAAACAATTCTATCCACTCACTATTTTAGAAGTGCTCAAGCAACAGCTGAACCAATATGCATGCAAGTATGTCTCTGACCCTGACAGGGGATCCAAAGATCTTGATTAATTTATTACTCAAGTAGAGTAATTTTTTAATTTTTCCAGTAATAGCCAACCCTTTCTACCCAAGGATAAGCCTTCTTCACTGGAATCAAACTACATGATTCTGTATGTATGGTTTTATAAAAAAAAAAAAAAAAGAGTGTTGTAATATGTAATGCCTCGTATCAGCACTCAGAAGGCAGGAGTCCACATTTGCAGGATTTGTGGATCAGCCAGCCCTGAGGCTACAAGTCTCCCTACCATTCGTCTCCTATGTGATGCATGGACAAGGGAGAGATACCCTCCCCTCTTCCCCTCACTACCTACAGCAGATGGAGACCTGGCCCTGGGGTCATGATAGCAGGAGAGCTGCCCTGCCCCTCAACAGCTGGGGTACTCAGTAGAGTGAACTCTGCATCTCACCAGAACAGCACAGCAGAGCTGATCCTTATGGCTAGGGTGTGGGTGAGCAGGCCCAGAGTGTAAGAGTATGCGAATGGGTGCTCTTCTCCACCCTCTCCCTTTGCCACCTATGGCAGGCAGAAGAGCTGGCCCTGGAGTAATGAGAATAGAATTGTTCATGCCCCTCCCCTGCTGCACAACTTTAGAAAGCAGGCTCTACACCTCTCCAGGACAGCACAGTAGAACTAGCCCTAGATGTGAGGGTTGCAGGTGAGTCAGTTCCAAAAGTGTAACCACAGGAGAGCCTCTTGAGTCTTCACTGCAGACATTTTTACTTTAAGGCATCTTAAAGGTATATAAAAGGGCAATCTGGTGTGTAGGTGTGTATATGATTATATACATGAATGTCCCTCCCTCATCCCCTACCATCTATGGCAGGTAGAAGAACTGGCCCCAGGTCATGAGAATGAGAGAAATGGCCATTTCTTCACCAACTGCAACACTTCAGGAGAGCAGGCCCTGCAACTTATCTAAGCAGCAAGGTAGAGCTGAACCTGGTTTCAGGGGTTACTAGTGAGCTGGCCCCAAGGGCGTGAGAGCAAGAGAACTGGTAGGTTAACCTGCTCAGATACCTCTCAGGTCCAGAGATCCAGGACTTTCAATTGGTCCACCACAACATCTACCCCATTAATGAACTGCAGGAGTAGATGATGGAACTGGTCCTACAAACCCAAAACTATGGGATCTCCATGACACAGAGTAACAACAGGATATCCAAGAGGGAAGTCCCAGTCAGGGTCCAGTATTGATAGAATAGCAGAAGCCAGAGGCCTGGCCATAACAGACCAAGGGTCATTGCAATGAACATTTGCAAGCAAGGAAATGTGGACAAAAGGGTATACTATGGGACACACTATAACACACTACAGCTTCCACATGAGATATTTTTAGTGTGTGGGGATGTGGTGCAAGGGTGACGGGCAGATACAAGGAGGGGGGAGATGAGTAGGATTGGGATGCATGATGTGAAATTCACAAAGAACCAATAAAAAGTTAAGAAAGAAAGAAAGAAAGAAAGAAAGAAAGAAAGAAAGAAGAGAAAGAAAGAAAAGAAAGAAAGAAAGAAAGAAAGAAAAGAAAATAAGTGAGGGTTGACGAAGTTGCTCAGTTATTAAGTGCTCACCTCAGAAGCATGAGGACCTAAGTGATTCACAGAAGACCATGTAAAAATTCCAAGTATGATGGTTTGCACTTTTACAATTCCAATGCTAGGGAGATAGGCATATTCCTGAAACTCACTGGCCAACCAATCTGCCAATGAAAAGCCATGTATCAAAGTAGGTGGGCCATGTTCCTGAGGGTGACACACACACACACAGAGACAAAGAAAAAGCTCCTGATGGTTCCCTACTTCACCCAGAAGAAATGCCAAATATACTTAAAGTATTTTATCGTCTTGGCATTGTACAAAGTATCTATCCTCAGTACTGCCTCTACAACACTGGTCTTACTTCTGTAGCCTATCATCTACAATTCTCCCCTTGTTCCCTCAATTCCAGCTATAATGATCTCCTTCTTAGGCTGAAACAAAGCTGACAGACTTGTTCTGTCTCCTCACAAGAAACCTTCTCTCAGATATCTGCTTGGCTACCATTAGCCTTCCACTAATTTATTTGCTCAAATATCATCCTCTTGAGAGATCTGCCCTCATCACCTCATCTAACACTGTTTCCCATAAGCATCTGATTCTAATCCCCCTTTATCTCACACTATTTACTCTTCTTTTTCAGTATACTTTTTCCTAATATTTAACCTAATTTATTTCTGTATTGAATTTACTGTTTACTATCTGTTTCTCTCATAATATACTACATTGTCAAAGGCTGAAGACTGATTATTGTTAACTTGGTAAGATTAAGAGCTACCTGAGAGTCTGGTGTTTCCTCAGAAAACTGGACATATCACTACTTGAGGACCCAGCTATACCACTCCTGGGCATATACCCAGAAGATGCTCTAACATATAACAAGGACATATGCTCCACTATGTTCATAGCAGCTTTATTTATAATAGCCAGAAGCTGGAAAGAACCCAGATGTCCTTCAACAGAGGAATGGATACAAAAAAATGTGGTACATTTACACAATGGAATATTACTCAGCTATTAAAAACAATGAATTTGATAAATTCTTATGTAAATGGATGGAACTAGAAAATATCATCCTGAGTGAAGTAACCCAATCACAAAAGAACACACATGGTATTCACTCACTGATTATTGGATTTTAGCCCAGAAGCTTGAAATACGCAAGTTTCAACTCACAGACCACGTAAAGCTCATGAAGAATGAAGACCAAGTTGGGGGGGTAGGAGGGGCTTCAGTCCTTCTCAGAAGGAATAACAAAATACTCAAGGGAGCAAATATGGATACAAAATGCAGGACAGAAACTAAAGGAGGGGCCGTCTGCAGACCATTCCACCTGGGTATCCATCCCATGTGCAGTCACCAAAGGTAGATGTTGATGTGGATGTCAGGATGTACATGCTGACAGGAGCCTGATATAGCTGTCTCCTTAGAGGTCTGCAAGAGTCTGACATATTCAGAGGCAGATGCTCACAGCTAACCATTAAACTGATTATGGGGTTCCCAATAGAGGAGTTAGAGTGAAGACTGAAGGAGTTGAAAGGGTTCTCAACCCCATGAGGAAAACAATACCAACCAACCAGAGCCCCCAGGGTCTAAACCACCAGCCTGGGAGCGCTTAGGGAGGGACCCATGGCTCCAGCTATATATGCAAGGGTGTTATAGGTGGGAGAAGAGATCCTTGGCCCTATGAAGGCTGGACATCGTGAGGGAGGGGGAATTCGAGGATGGGGAGGTGAGGGACTGCGGGGGGGTCGGTGGGGGTACACCCACATAGAAGCAGGAGGAGGGGGAATGGGATAGGGAATTCCTGGGAGGGAGGGGTAAATGGGGTAAGGGGAGAACATCTGAAATGTAAATAAAATTTACAATAAGAAAAAAAAAAAAAGAGCAACCTGAGACTCTGAGTACACCTCTTAGTATATCTGTGATGATATTTCCAGAAATAATTTGACCATAATGGCTTCATTAATTGATACATATTATGATAACATTTTTGGAAGATGGTAAAAGGTAGGAGATATGCCTAGCTGGAAGAACAAGGTCATTGGGAATGTGACTTTGGCAGTTTCATGTATCCTCCTCACACCACCTTTTGTTAGCCATAAAGATGCTCCCCCTCCACATATCCACACTGTCTTGATGTTTTGTCCATGTGCATGGCTAAACAATTATGACCTAAAATCCCTGAAACCATGATCCAAACTAATAAACCTTAACCTCTTGGTTAGGTTGTTTTCTTGGGTACTTTTGTCACTGCAATAAAAAAGTATATTTATTCATTGATGCATCCTAGCCACCTTGTGAATATTTGACACATAAACGTCACTCAAGTATGTGCTGCATATATGCATGCATACATACACATATACATACATATATACATACATACATACATACATACATACATACATTCATAAAATGGGGTGAGTTCAGTTTTTGTAAATTTAGGAGCACCCAGAAACTTACAGCCTCATCAAAGTTGTACCATTGTTTTTATTTTTGTATCTGAAATGCTGGGTTTTCTTAGTGTAATCTTCTGTAGAATAGGAGATGTACATAAAGGAACAAATCATTCACCATCTGACACCAGGGCACATGTAAAATACTGAGCTACATCCCCAGCCATTAAAGAACAGAATCCATGCTCTCTCCCTTTTTCTCCCTCTCCCTCCCTGACTCTCTGCAAATGTACCACCTATGGAAAACAAAAAAACAAAAAACAGTAATAACTGGATAGTTCATGGTTATAAGGAATTATTTTTGAGAGTGTATATGGTATTTTATAAAGGAATCTTTGAATTTTAGAAATATATACTAAAATATCTACAAAAATAAAATAGTCTTATATTTTCCTTGTAAGTAGAAAAATATAAAAATCGTACCATCACCTGCTAAGGATAGCTATAGGCCATGGGATATTTATATCATTACTTCTAACTTTGAAAGTGTTTTAAAATTTGCCAAATGAGTTTTAGAAACTTAAAATCAAGGTAATAATAATATGGAAAACTACTTTAGCCAACACCAGACACACACACATCCCCTGTGAGACTAAGAGAGACTGCTGAGCAGTTAAGAGTGCTGGCTTCTTTCCAGAGGACCAGATGTGATACCCAGTACTCACAAGGCAGCTCACAACCATCCATAACTGGTCCCAGCATATTCAGGGGATTTGATAACCTCTCTGCTATCAGGACAAACATGGTATAGAGACATGCACACAGACAAAGGACTCATATACATAAAATAAATTTAAAAGTTTTCTAAGTAACAATTATATTCTCTTTAACATCTGGAACATTATATGGCACCTAAATAAACAATTTAAGGATAAAATATATTTCACAAAGAGCATATTCTGAAATTATTAGAATAAATAGGTGAATATTAAAGAATAACAGCCGAACAGGTACTTCCTTCTGAGGCAAAGAAAGGTGATAATTAAAATTATGACACACACACCCCTCCATGTAGCAAACAGGACAAGAGAAGAGATTTATCCAAATAAGCAAAGGCACAGTGACCAAAGCACTTTGACAACCCAAGCTAGATCTGAGAACCCATGTAAAAGTGAGAGAACCAACTTTATAAAGTTATCTATTCTACACACACTCATGCTCATACACAGCAGACACAAACACACTCCATAAATTTTTTAAATAAAATTTAATTTCAACACGACAGTATTTAAGTGGTGTGAGAGCCGGGCGGTGGTGGCGCACGCCTTTAATCCCAGCACTTGGGAGGCAGAGACAGGCGGATTTCTGAGTTCGAGGCCAGCCTGGTCTACAGAGTGAGTTCCAGGACAGCCTGGGCTACATAGAGAAACCCTGTCTCGAAAAACCAAAAAAAAAAAAAAAAAAAAAAAAAAGTGGTGTGAGATCTGAGGGGTGACGACATTATGAAGTCATGAGTTTTAGTAAATGAGATTAGCACCCATAAGAGAGCACTCTCCACAATTTTCATTCCTTTTGCCATATAACCAAACAACATTCTTCCGCTCTAGAGACTATACCAACAACATGTCACTGTAGAAATAGGCATCACCCTCATGAGGCACCAAAGATTGATTTCAGACTACCCAGCTTCCAGAACAATGAGAAAAAGAATTTCCTAGGTTATAAACTATCCAGTTTCAGGTGGCTTGGTACAGTGACACTAAGTACTAAAACAGACAGTTTATTCAAAACATGAGTACACGATAGGATTATTCAATAAAACTCAGTTGTATGGGGAAAATAATTTAATTAGTCCCTACTTAAAATCCCATTTGATACAAATTTCCAAAGAATTCTAGCCAGGTATCGTCCTCAATGGCTATTCAGCAGAGAATGGATCATACGATCAAGGTCAGCCTAGTATATATGTAACCCTATTTCCAAAAGGAAATCAACATGACCAAGAAAACAAACTGTGGTAACTTTATTTTCATAAGAAATATAGCCAGACTAAGCAATGGGAAAGAAGCTGTGCCTATTTTAAGCACCACACATACCACACACATAGATATACACACACACTATGATTTACTGTTAAAAGTTTATCTTATGCCGGGCGGGTGGCGCATGCCTTTAATCTCAGCACTTGGAGGCAGAGGCAGGCGGATTTCTAAGTTCAAGGCCAGCCTGGTCTACAGAGTGAGTTCCAGGACAGCCAGGGCTACACAGAGAAACACCGTCTCGAAAACCAAAAAAAAAAAAAAAAAAAAAAAAAAAAAAATTTGATTTAAGAACCTAGTTAGTTCTCTATGTAGCTAACATCACACTTTAAAGTCACAGTTACTTGACTGGAAACTAGCTCAGAGGTAGCACACTTGCCTAGCATGCATAAGATCCAAAGTTTGATCTACAGCATCATGTAAAAAAATTAAAATAAAATAATAACATAATAGTTAAACTTTAAGTATTAAACGCACTCAAGTCTAAAAGCTTTAAGTCACAAATATACAAATATCACTTAATAAATTCAAGGTTAGTATACATTATCTCCTGTTACTTTCATTTATTTATGCCAGAAACATAAATGCTGGTTTTTTTAACCATTTTTTAGAAGATTTGATATTCAGCTTAACCAAAGGCTTTTTTTTACTATAGTTAGTTACAGTGAGATAATACCACAGTAAGTAATTACCTCTGCCATAGAATCATAAAACAGGTTATAAATACAAAATAAAACTAATGATTCAGATAATAATCTATTAGCCACAAACAGCAATGCTGTTTCATAAGTAACACCTTTTCTCAAATGTAACCTGATAATTTTACAATGATAAATCAATAACTAAGCACAAAGTAAAAGGCATTTTCCCACTAAATTCCATTAATTATCTTCTAATAGACAGCAAAATTATTGTTATTGTTCTTTTCTCTTAAAGACAATAAATAAATAAATAAGGCCCTTCTACTACAGACTCCCCAACTTTACCCACGGTGCTAGGGATAAAACCCAGAGCCTCCCAAACACTAGAAACATAAATATCTTGATGTATGTGTCAGAAGTCCAGGCCTCTCTACTGCTGCTCGACCACGAAACTGGAATAAAATTTCATGCATTTTGTATCAAAATTACATTTCTTGTTAAGTAGTTTCCCCTATTTTGTTTAACACATAAAAATTATACATATATATAAAGTGTATATTTTAATATTACAAAATAACCATCTTTCCTTCAACTGTAAACTACTCTCAAGATAAAAAAGCAGCACAGTAAACTCTACATGTAAACCTTACTTTTAAAGATCAGCAAGTAGCTTCCCTCCCTGCAGTCTACACCTCTCTACATCTTAAACTGTTTACTCACACAGATCACCCAGCAATTTGTGCATAAAATGCTAGATATTATCAACCTCTCATTATAACCTGAGTACAGCACTTTAACAACACCTAACATAGCGAATCAGTAACAGGAAATAAAGTTTTGTAAAAAGCAAAAGATACAGCCTTTTTTAACTTTTCATACTCTTGTCAAAACATGTCAAACTTCTATAAGCCAAGAACACATTTCGATTTCCTCCTCTGAGAAAAAGATGAAAATAATAACAGGAGGTTTACTGCAAACAACTTAGGAAACTTGGAGGCCATGCATTAAATGATTCTTATCATGCATTTTTTAGAACCAAATCAGTAAATTATATCTACTTTCTAAGAATTCTCCAGAATTCTATTCTTAAAGAACAATAGATTACTACTAGAAATCACTGACCTTTTTAACATCTAGCATCAAACAAACTAGCTACAACTAAATGTGTGCTTTAATGGAGCACCACAGGATCTCTGCTAGTATACCTGGGTAAATGAATGAATAGCAAGAAGTCAAGGAACCTCAGGAAACCTAGTGGGGGAGCTGGCAGAAGGACTGGTGGAGTGGAGGGGGGGTTGCAATCCCATTGGAAGAACAACATAGGCTGGCCTGACCACCCAGTTCTCCCAGAGACTAGACCACCAACCAAGAAGTATACCTGGAGGGATACATGGCTCCAGATACATATGCAGCAGAGGACGGCCTTGCCTGCCTGACAGCAATGGGAGGGGAACTCCTTGGTCCTGGGGAGGTTTGGAGCGGGGGCGGGAGAGGGAAGGGGGTGTGTGGAGGGGGATGTGGGATGAGAGGTTGGTGGAGGGTAACCGGGAAGTGGGGTATCATTTGAGATGTAAACAAATGGAATGATTAATAATAATAATAAAAAAAAAGAAGCAGCAGCTGCCAAGGAACAAACTACACAATAAGAATCTACAGGTACACTACTCAGCTATTAAAAATAATGAGCTCATGAAATTCTTAGACAAATGGATGGAGCTAGAAAATATCATCCTGAGTGAGATGACCCAATCACAAAAGAACACACATGGTATGCACTCACTGATAAGCGGATATTAGCCCCAAAACACACAATACCTAAGATGCAACGCATAAACCTCATGAAACTCAAGAAGAAGGAGGGTGCTTTTGTCCTTTTTAGAATGAGTATCAAAAGATTCAACCAGAGCCCCCAGAATCTAAACCTCCAGCCTGAGAACAGACAGGGGCAAGCTGTCCTCTGAGAGGCTCTAACCAGCAGCTGACTTAGACAGATACAGACATCCAGAGCCAAACAGTGGATGGAGCTTGAGGACTCTTAAAGAAGAATAGGTGGAAGGATTGTGGGCCCTAAGGAGATAGGAACTGCACAGGAAGATCAACAGAGTAAACGAACCTGAACCCTTGGAGCTCTCAGAGACTGAATCACCAACCGTGGAGCATACCTAGTCTACACAGATCTACCTCCATGGGCTGAACCTAGGCCTCCCTGCACATATGTTGTAAATGTGCAGCTTGGTTTTCATGTAGGTCTCAAACTTCTGGAGTGGGGCTATCCCAAAACATGCAGCCTGTATATGGAGTATATTCTTCTAAAAAAAAAAAAAACAGTTGTTCAGTTATTCATGGAATATTATTTTTTTTATATCTCTTGTATTCAGTTTGCAACTACTTCATTGAGAATTTTTGTATGTATACTCATGAGGGATACTGGACTATAATTTATATATTTTTGTTGGGTTTACACGTGATTTCACTATTTCAATATTATTTGCTTTGTGAAGGAGCTTATTGTGGTTCTGAATTTTTCTAAACATAACTCAAAAAATATTGCTTGTTTGAAGGCTCTATAGAATTTTTGTATAAGTATATCTGACCCTTGATATTTTGCTTGTTTGTTTCTTTTCATTTTATTCTGTTTGAATGCTTTTTAAATTTTTTTGATTTGCTGAAAAAAAAATTAAAAAAAAAAAAAAAAGAATCTACAGGTACTTAGATCAATATTTATAATTTTGCTATATCCTGTTATTATTAACCATTTTTCACAATATCCACAAGCTCAAATTACATTTACTATACTATTTACTGCATTGTATACTATTCCATACTATTTACTGCATTGCATATATCAAAACTGTATTGTTTACCTTAAATATGTACAATTTTAAAACTTGCATTTCAAATGTCAAAAGAAACAGAACATCTATTCTAATTCATGGTTGTTTTACATACTTCCTTTCTCTAAAAACATGAAGAATATTCCTGTAATTTCATTCTCACAAGAAAATCAAACCCTACTGTTAGCACTCCACATAATGTTCTTTTTCTTTTTTCCAAATCTGTAACATAAGGGCTTAAATGCATGCCATAAAGACAACTATAGCTTTTTGATTTCATTAAATGAGTAGTTCAAAGAAACACTATCTGTTTTTAAAAAATACATATTTTCCATTTTAATGGCATAATTTAGAATTATAATAATTGTTACAACTATGTGCTGAGATGTGGCACCTCTAATTTTTTTTTTTTTTTTTTTTTTTTTTTTGTTTTTTTTCGAGACAGGGTTTCTCTGTATAGCCCTAGCTGTCCTGGAACTCACTCTGTAGACCAGGCTGGCCTCGAACTCAGAAATCCGCCTGCCTCTGCCTCCCAAGTGCTGGGATTAAAGGCGTGCGCCACCACTGCCCAGTGGCATCTCTAATTTTTAAAGATTTAAACTTTCAGTGCAACTATTAAAAGTAGGTTCCTCCAAACTCATACTGACTAATTACTATTTTATTACTATTTACTAAATTATTTCTACTAACCTATAATACTGGTAATTTTAATTACCTTTCGGCTTACATTTACAACAGTCACTTAAACAGTTTTATTATGGTTGTACAAATGGAAGAATTTATTCAAAAGAATACTTTGTTCTAGGTTAACATGCCTAAGTAAATATGAACTTGAAGCAGACAAATCATTCTCACTTACAGTCATCTGCCTCCTGAAAAGACTCCCCACTGGACAAGTGTCTATCTCGAGCCTAACTGTTGGTTAGGAAAGATGTGCATAAGTGGTTTTAACATGTCTGCCCAGTTCCCTGTCCAAGATTTCCAGCTGAAATGACTGCAACAATAAGGGTGTCATGACTCTCTGCAATGAAAATCTCCGTCCTGTTTCCTGCTCTGTGTGGGAGTTCTCACTTGTCTAGAGAAACAGTTCTGACATCCTCATCACATCTTCCTATTCACCTTTACCCCACATTTGGCTTCTTCTGTGACTTGACTGCCCCCTCCAAAACTTATCTCAAACTTTAACTGCTATTTTAAAGATATTAAGGGGTGAGACCTTAATTAGGTCATGAGGATTCGGCCTTCACAAATAAGTTGAATGTCACTATCTCAGGAGTGGGCTAGTTTCCTTATGAGTGGGTGAGTTATAAAGGGGGAGATATTAGAGTCCTTTTTCCACCTCATCCTTCTGTGCTTACTCCCTGAAACCTTCTGCCAAATTATGACAGAAAAACCAACCTCACCAGATAAGATCACTCCATCTTGAACATTCTAGATACTAAAACTGAATCAAAGCTAATAAAAAATATTTTATTAATTAATCAGTGTCTGCTACATTATAGCAGCTTCCCAATTCTGTTCACAGATAAAAGCTTTAAGGAGTGAAAAATAACTTACTTAGTCTTTCCCATCTCAAGCTGACATTATGGTTACAGACATACGGGGCGTAAAACCAAGTGGCTATCCCTAATGACGCACACTTGTAAGCTTAGATTTTTTTTTTTCAAAACCTACTTTATTTAGACTTCTTAAATGCTTCAACTTCCCTTCTAATCCATCAAC
The DNA here is from genome assembly GCA_021653895.1 of Mastomys natalensis. Lineage (NCBI taxonomy): Eukaryota > Metazoa > Chordata > Mammalia > Rodentia > Muridae > Mastomys > Mastomys natalensis. Next base: position 235,530 of record JAJTUV010001875.1, on the reverse strand, counting down.
TAGAATTATAGGAAAAAAGATTAAGGATGTTATGAACCTGTTTAGAAGTAGTTCCTGGGGGCAATTTCACTCTTTGTTGTCAGGATAGCAGCAGTACAGTTCAGTAGCAAACACTAAACACAAACCAGTTGTGGCAGCACAATCCAGCAGAAACAGCAAGGCTCTGCCAAATGGGCACAAGTCAGCTTAAGTGGTCAGAATCAGCCAGAATGCCATGAGAAGTTCTTTGGCACATTTCTCTCTATGAAGTGAAGACCAACAAAGACCAAGAAGCACTGCAGTGTAACAATGCAAGAGCATCGTCTCATTGTTGGTGGGGTCTCATTTATATTTTTTCTAAACATCATGCGCCCTCTCAAGTATCTGTTCTTAAGAAAACATTACATGCCCTCTCACAAGACAGCTTCCAGAAAAACACCACGTGACACAACTGAGTTGTTAAAAGAAACCATTTCACACAGTGTCAACATTAAAAGAACCATAAATAAATATTGCCATTTTAAAAATAAGCTAGTAAAATAATTTTTATGTTTATTTACAACATTTCATTATAAATGTATTATTTTTAAATGTTTTATTTTATTATTTTTTTGTAAATATGGATACTCTGCCTACATGTATGTGTGTGTACCACATGTGTACAATACTCTTGGAGGCCAGAAGACATTGGGTGTCAGGATTCCCTAGAACTAGAATTAAAGACGGTTACGAGCCACCTTGTGGATGCTAAGAATCAAACATGGGTCCTCTGGAAGAGTCACCACTCCAACCTCATGAATCTATTCTTGAACACACATTTACATCACTCTATGAAATCATCAAACTACTTACTTTAATATTTTGAATACTATGAAAAAATTAAATCAATGTCATCTGGTTTTGTTACTCTCAAAAACTAGAATGTCTACCAGTGCTACAGCCTAATGTTTACAATCTGGCCCATCTCTCCTTTGTCTATCTGTTTTTCAGGCTTGCCTCAAACTCACTATTCTCTTGCCTCAGCCTCCAGCATTCTATCAGAGATGTCAGCCACCATGCTCAGCTCTTTCCCTTTATTCATGAAGGAACTTTACTAGATTTCTGTTTACTCTGGTGAGCTAAATCTAATCACGCCCTGGGCAGTGACAACTCCAGACTTCTCTTTGTTTTTCCACAAACTTCTATAGTTATGCTCTAGCCATCTAGTATTATTCTGTTCACTACTAATAAAAGCCAGGAGGGCAGAAGGCAAGCTGGACATGATGCACCAAATAGTAAGATCAAACACAGGACGAGGGCTAACACCGAGGACAAAAGACACAAACGGAACATGGGAGAGAATGGTAAACGTGGATAACCAACATTTAATGAGCAGCTACTACACGATCTCCTCCCCATCTGATGTGGATGGCCAGCTTTGTTTTTCCTCAAATCAGCTATATAGATCTCCATGCAGAAACTAAAGCATCGTGGGGACAATAAGAAAGAGAAAGCTGATGCTAACCCTGTCACTTGATAGCAGATCCCTTCATTCATTCTAGCTTTAAAATTAATAGACAAGCAGGATATTTTTTCACTGACTAGAATAGTTCTGTATTTAAATAAACAACACAAAATCAATATAAAAATTCACACATATTCTTAAAACAAAAAATTGAGATTTTCAAAATGTTATAAGGTACATCCCAAAATGTATGCCTACTCTCCCCTGCCTTACACATTCTTTATTTGAAGTTTAAGAAGTACTGTACAGAAATTGAGGGAAAAGCTACAAAATGCAATAATTACAGGTTTGACAAATCTGGAACTCTCCAACTTTCCCAAAGTCCATCATTTCCTATATAGTATGTAGACAACATGTGTTTAATTTCTATTTCTATTCTAGTACTGAGCATGTCACATAACTATTTATGTCTATCTCAATCACAAGTATTTTCCCTAGAATACCATTTTATTCAGTCCTCTAAAAGGTATTATTAAAAGGTATAAGAAACATAAGACAATATGATGAGATTTATCGAAAGAATGGATTAAAAATGTACATTATAAAGACAACATTAGTTTCTGTCTAGTAAAATCACTCCAGCAGAAGACTCTAGTTATACTGTATGACCCCTACAAATAAATATCAAACCCAAATCCATTTTACAGCTAATGGGATTTGAAATGCTAATTCCTTCGCCCACAGGAGAGAAGCATTACACAGACTTAACATAATGACAGACACTAAACTCTTACTGCACACAATTCTTTATAAAATGTATACCCTGACAAGTCAGAGTATATGATCATGCAAAAACAATACTTTGATTAAAAGAAAAACTTTTATAATGTCTTTGAGACTGTTCTCCAACACATCTCACTAATAGCAACAGATGTTAAGGCTTAACAAAAATAAAATTACAGAATATGATGTAGTTTTAATTATCTGGTTCTAGTTTTATACTATTTTGCTCTCCAGAAAACAAAAATTATTACATTTAGAGTCATAAGAACTTTAATTACATTTTTATAATCTATAGCTATTAATTGCCTATGACCTACCTAGATTTTTAAAACATCCCACAAAATAATCAGAAATCTCAACATAGTATCAATTTTAAAATATATGAATATTTTAAAAGGATAAAAATTTAACATACTTTAAGTTTCTGTTACGTTCAGTATAAAATTTGTATTCACTACCATATCAGCATATGTAATCTTAATGTTCCATGTTTTATTAAATATATATAGTTGAAAGTACACATTTCTATTTTAAAATATTTCATAGACTGCCAATAAAATGACTAATTTTACTTGAACCCCAAATGCTTAATACATTGTACATAATTAACAAACATTAATAAATGTACTTTTAATTAAAGTTATTTATATGTGTGCATTAGTGTGTGTATGTGTGTGTGGGAGTGCCCATGGAAGTCAGAATATGGTATCAGATTGACATGGGATAGTAAATTAGTCAGTCCAGCCACTCTGGAAATAAATATAGAGAATCCTCAAAAAGCTTACAATAAATCTACCATATGACTCATCTATACTACTCCTCAACATATGCCCAAAGGACTCAACATCCTACTCCAAATACTTGCTCAGCGATGTTCATTACTCCTCTATTCAGAACAGCAACCTAGAAGTCCTTCGATTAGCAATGAATAATGAAAATGTAGTACATATACACCATGGAATACTATCCTGCTCTAACAAAAAAAAAAAAAAATGAAATCATGTAATTTGCAGATAAATGAATACAATTAGAAAAGACCATGTTGAATGAAGTAACTCAGACCAAGGAAGACAAGATTTGCCTGTCATCTTTTATCTGAATTCCTGGCCCCCAATCTTCAGATGTGGCTATTTGAATGCAAAAATTAAAAGACAAGTATCTTTGGTTACCACAAACTGAAGGAATAAATAAAGTGGGTGTTTGTGGTGGTTAATATTAACCATCAACTTGATGAGAGATAGAGGATTATGAAAACAAACCTGTGAGGGATTGCCCAAATTAGGTTCATTGCAGTGGGAAGACACACCCAAAACATGAGAAGTACTAGTCCATGGGTTGGGACACCAGACTGAATAAAAGGGAGAAAGAAAATGGAAACTCTGCTACCTAACTATAAGCACAATATGACTGAGCCGCCTCTAACTTCTGCCACCATGTCTTGATGTCATGGAACCATGAGCCAAAATAGACCCTGACTTCTTTAAGGTGCTCTAGTCAGGCATTTTGTCACAGCAATGAGAAAAATAACTAACACAGTGGTAGTTCGGCTATTTGACCTAGTAAATCCTGTGGAAGCACATGCAGTACTACAGTTCTGTGAAGCTTGACTAGCAACAGAGACTATACAAGAATAGCTTTTAAGACACTGCTATTTTAAACATAAACAATTCAGCCTAGTCTTCTGGTCTCTCCAGAAACTTGACTGGTATCTACTAAGTACACTGGAGGGTAGCTTTAAAAGTTGTCAATAAATACTTTGATACACTTCCCTTCAAAAATTAAATACAATGTCCCCACCTTCTTGAATGTGGGCCAGTTAAGCGACTCAATTTTTTTTTTTTGCTTTTTTAGACCAGCTCTCATTATGTGTCTCTAGCTGGTCTTGAACTCACTGTGATCTGCCTGCCTCTGCCTCCAAAAACAAAGTTAAAAAAAAAAAAAATTTAACACAATTATAAAATAAACACGTTTTACTGTTTTAATTTTTTTGAAACGACTGCAAAACTCCAAAGTGCTACCAAAGATTCATTCAAATGAGGTAGGGCAGGCTGAGACAAGGTATTAGAGCAGAACTTGACTAGACAGAACTACATCCCAGTTTCAAAAGCTTCCGAAAGTACTTACTACCAATACTATAATTTTTGACTTAAGGGTCTTGCCTTTTCATTCATCTATTGAGGAAAACTTCAAACCAGCCATCTTCCCCTGAGCATCAGTGCTGAATAACCTTTATAGTCAGGAAACTGTACCTCTAACCAAGAAGCATATTGTAATCTCAATTTCCTTTCCTAGGGCTACTGGAAGAGACAGGAAATCACTCACACTCATTCTTTACAGGCAGAAGAGGCACTATTAAAAGCACTTAGCAACTTTCTTTTTTACAAACCTGAGAGAGACCCTATCCATTGTACTGTTTCCTTTATTTATCTCTCTTTTTCTTGTCCTTTTCTGAATCTTCTTAACTTCCCACATCCTTGAAACTACAACAGCAGCACAATTGAGTTATATGTACCTAAACTAAGCCAGAGGATTACTTATCAGTATATTACTTTATCCAAACCTTGCTTTGCAGCATGTTCTGCATTTCCCTTTAGTCATCAATATCAACACCACAACTATCTCATCATTGATACTGTCAAATCTGTAGGGCAGGGTATTTGTTCTTCCCTGATATTTATTACAATTTATACTTATTCCTCATTTAATCTTATCATTGTATTTAGATATTTCTGAAAATTAGAAGCGCAGCAAAACATGCTGGTTAACTGTCACAATGTTGAAGGCAGCAGATACTCTTCTCCTCTATCCCACGCCCTGCCCATGTAATAAATCATTCTCACCTATCTCCTTCTTTATATCTGCAGAGTTCTTACCCAATTTAAGTTAAGTTACTTATAGTAAACCTCCTTTACTTTCATGTGCTTACAAATGAGGATACCTTCTTTCCTCTGTCACAGCCCTAGTGGTGGCTTTTATCACTCTAGCCAATAAGTAGCTTAAGCTAGGAAGTAATCCAATTCTGGCCACTACGATCTAAGAAGTCCATGGTCAGAGTCCTTTAAAAAAAAAAACAATTCAACAAGATCACACACAGTGGTAGAGTAGGCTTCATCTCACAGTTGCAGGAATGGTTCAACATATGAAAATCGGACATATCACTACCTGAGGACCCAGCTATATCACTCCTGGGTATATATCCAGAAGATGCTCTAACACATAACAAGGACATATGCTCCACTATGTTCATAGCAGCTTTATTTATAATAGCCAGAAACTAGAAAGAACCCAGATGCCCTTCAACAGAGGAATGGATACAAAAAAATGTGGTACATTTATACAATGGAATATTATTCAGCTATTAAAAACAATGAATTTGATAAATTCTTATATAAATGGATGGAACTAGAAAATATCATCCTGAGTGAAGTAACCCAATCACAAAAGAACATACATGGTATTCACTCTCTGATTATTGGATTTTAGCCCAGAAGCCTGCAATACCCAAGATTCAACTCACAAGACACATAAAGCTCATGAAGAATGATGACCAAGTAGGAGGGGCTTCAGTCCTTCTTAGAAGGAGTAACAAAATACTCAAGGGTGCAAATATGGAGACACAGTCCAGGACAGAAACTGAAGGAGAGACAGACCATTCCACCTGGATATCCATCCTATGTGCAGTCACCAAAGGTAGAGGTTGATGTGGATGTCAGGATGTACATGCTGACAGGAGTCTGATACAGCTGTCTCCTTAGAAGTCTGCAAGAGTCTGACATACTCAGAGGCAGAAGCTCACAGCTAACCATTAAACTGATCATGGGGTTCCCAATGGAGAAGATAGAGTGAAGGCTGAAGGAGTTGAGAGGATTCACGACACCATGAGGAAACCAACATCCCAACCAACCAGAGCCCCCAGGGTCTAAACCACCAGCCTGGGAGCGTTTAGGGAGGGACCCATGGCTCCAGCTATATATGCAAGGGAGCTATATATAAGTGGGAGAAGAGATCCTTGGTCCCATGAAGGCTGGACATCGTGGGGGGGGATATTCGAGGGTGGGGAGGTGAGGTACGGGGGAGGGTGGGTGGGAGTACACCAACGTGGAGGCAGGAGGATGGGGGAAGGGATAGTGAGTTCCTGGGAGGGAGGGGGGAAATGGGGTAAGGAGAGAATATCTGAAATGTAAAAAAATTTCCAATAAAAAAAAAAGAAAAAAGAAAATCAGTCAATGTAATCCACCTTATAAAGTGAAAGGAAAAAAAAAAAAAAACATGGTCGGGCTGGAGAGATGGCTCAGTGGTTAAGAGCACTGACTGTTCTTCTAGAGGTCCCTGAGTTCAATTCCCACATGGTGGCTCACAACCATCTGTAATGGGATCCAATGCACTCTTCTGGTGTGTCTAAAGACAGCGAAAATGTACTCACATACATAAAATCTTAAAAAAAAAAAAAAAAAAACATGATCATCTCATTAGATGATAAAAAAGCTTTCAACTAAACCCAACACTCCTTCATGGTAGAAGTCTTGAAAAAAATTAGGGACATGCCTAATCATAATGAAGGCAATTTACAATAAGCCTATAGCCAACATCAAATTAAATGAAGAGAAATTTAAAGCAATTCCACTAAAATCGGGAACAAGACAAGGCTATCCACTCTCTCCATATCTATTCAATATGGGTCTTGAAGTTTTAGCAAGAGCAGTAAGAACTGAAGCAGATCAAAGAGATACAAATTGGAAAGAAGTCAAAGTATCACTATTTTCAAATGATGTGATAGTATACATAAGTGACCCTAAAAATTTTACCAGGGAACTCCAACAGCTAATAAACGCTTTCAGCAAAGTGGCTGGATGTGGGTGGGTGGGTGAGTGGGTGGGGGCACACCCTCATAGAAACATGAGGGGGGAGAAGGGGGATGTTGTGGGGGCAATGGGGAAAGGGGATAACATCTGAAATGTAACTAAATAAAACATCCAACAAATAAATAAATAAATACTATTCCAATTTTAAAAAAATAACTCAAAAAAAAATCAGTAGCCTTCCTATATACGAGTGACAAATGGACTGAGAAAGAAATCAGAGAAAGAATACCTTTCACAATAGTGTCAAATAATTTATCTTGGGATAACTCTAACCAACCAAGTGAAAAACCTGTTATGATAAAAACTTCAAGTCTTTAAGAAAGAAACTAAAGAAGATATCAGAAAATGGAAAGATCTCTCATACTCATGATTGGTAGAATTAGCATAGTAAAATGCCCATCCCACCAAAAGCAATCTACAGATTCAATGTACTACCCATCCACATTCCAACACAATTCTTTACAGACCATGAAAGGATAATTCTCAACTTCATGTAGAAAAACAGAAAACCCAGGATAGTGAAAACAATCCTGAACAATAAAAGAACTGCTGGAGGTCTCACCATTCCCAATGTCAAGTTGTACTCTCGTGTGATAGTAATAAATCACATGGTATCGGAGGAAAAAAAAAAAAAAAAAACAGAAACACTGATTAATGGAATCAAGTTGAAGACCTAGACACAAATCCACACACATATGTGGACATCTGATTTTTGATAAAGAAGCCAGAAATACACACAATGGAAAAAAACACAGTGTCTTCAACAAAGTGTGATGGTCAAACTGGATGTCTCCAAGTAGAAGAATCCAAACAGATCCATATTTATCACTCTTCACAAAACTGTCCAGTGGATCAAAGACTTCAACATAAAACCAGATACACTGAATCTGATAGAAGAAAAAGTGGGGAATAGCATTGAATGCACTGGGATTTCAAACAACTTTCTGAACAAAACACCAATAGCACAGGCACTAAGCTTGACCATCAATAAGTGGGACCTCATGATACTGAAAAGCTTCTGTAAGGCAAAGAACATCATGTATCAGACAGAAAGGGAAAAGATTGTACCAATTCCATGTCTGATAAAGGACTAATATCCAAAATATATAAAGAACTCAAAAAAGTAGTTATCAAGAAAATAAATAATCCAATTAAAAATGGGAAACAGAATTCTCAATAAAGGAAACTCAAAAAGCTGTAAATACTTAAAGAAATGTTCAACATCAGGGAAATGCATATCAAAACTACTTTGAAATTCCATCTTACACCTGTCAGAATCACTAAGACAAATAAATAACACAAGTGATGAAGATATAGAACAAAAGAAACACTGCTCCATTGCAGGGAGGTGCAAACTTTTACAGCCACTAATGGTAGCTCTCTAGAAAGGTGGGAATGGATTCTACCTCAAGATTCAAACATACCACTCTTGGGCATATACCCAAAGGATGCTCCATCCTATCACAAGGATACTTTGCTCAACCATGTTCATTGTGGCTTTATTCATAATAGCCAGAAACTGAAAACAACCCAGATGTTCCTCAACAGAAGAACAGATAAAGAAAATGTGGTACTTTTATACAATGGAGTATTACTCAGCTGTTTTTAAAAAATGGTATCATAAAATTTGCAAATGGATGGAACTAGAAAAAATTATCCTGATGTAACATAGACCTAGAAAGATAAATATGGTATGTATTCCTTATAAGTAGACATTAGCCACTAAGTAAATGATAACCAAACTACAATCTGTATACCCAGAGAGGTTAGGTAAAGAGGAAGAGTCTAGGAGGGATGCATGAATCTCCCTTGGAAGGGGACTATGGGGACCAAAGCATGGGAGGGAAGGGGAGATGGGGGTGAAGGAGAGAGTGCAGGGTGAGTTGGCTGGAACTGGGGGTACTTGAAGGAGTGGAAATGTAGGTCTGTGGAAACCTCCCAGAATCTATGGAAGTAATCTTTAATGAAGAGTCCTAGTAATGGGAGATACAGTCTCAACTGACCATCTCTTATAGCCAGGAGAGGCTTCCAGTGGGTTATATTCAACTGAGCTGTTGGCCAAGGGGTCCCATGGAAATCCCCAAACAACCCAGGCTGTTGCCAAGATAAAGGGTTGCTCTCTATAAACTGTTATCAGGGGTCCATTGCCAAGGACAACCACCACCAACTCACTGAACAGGCTAGTGCCTACATGGTACTACATGTTCTAGTCTCTGATACATGAAGGTACTCTGCAGACTACTGAAAAAGAAATGTGGACACCACTTCAGCCACAAACCCTTTGACCTACACTTGGTCCTGCCAATCAAATATGTTAGGGCAATGGTGGTACAGAACTTAGGGGTGTACCCAACCAATGTCTGACTTAAGGCTCACTCCACAAGAAGAAACCCATACCTGACACTGCCTCAGTAATCAAGAGCCAGAGACCTAAGGTAAAACCAAACATTACTGGTCTAAAATAATAAAGAAGTTAAAAAAAAAAAAACCTCCCTGGCTTAGTGGTGCATGCCTTTAATCCTAGCATTCAGGAGGCAAGGCAGCCTGGTCTATAAAGCAAGTTCTAGGACAGCTATAGAAAGCTATCAAAGAAATATCATCTCAGATAGGTAGGTAGGTAGGTAGGTAGGTAGGTAGGTAGATAGATAGATAGATAGATAGATAGATAGATAGATAGATAGATAGAAATGAATTATTCCTGATGATATTCTGCTATGAAAAAAGAATCTACTTTCATTTAGGAGGAGAAAGAGGAGGAAGAGGAAGAAAAGGAGGAGGAAGAAGAAGAGGAAGAAGAGAAGATGACAACCACGATGATGGCAACCCTGAGCAAAACAGAGGAAAAATAAACAGACCAACATGACTGAAAAATTAGAAAGGTCCTTAAAAGTCACTGAAGTCCCCGGTTGAAATTATCCCTCCAGAGGCTAATGAGATGGTTTAATGGATAAAAACATCTGCCATCAAACCTGACAACATGAGTTCAACACTCAGGATCCACATGGTGGAACAAGAGAACTGAGTTGTCCTCTGACCTCCACTTGTACAACACTGTGAACACACATACAAAATATAATGATAAATTAAAATATAACAAAAGTTAAATAATTTCTCAGGGGCTGGAAAGATTGCTCAGTGGTTGAGAGCACTGACTGGCTCATGCAGAGGACTCAGGTTCAACTGCCAGCAAATACATGGCAGCTCACAACTGTCTGTAACTCCAAGATCTGACACCCTCACACAGACATACAAACAGGCAAAACACCAGTGCACATGAAACAAAAATAAGTAATTAAAATTTATAAATACATAAATAATCTCTCTAAAATGGGTTCTTCAGCCAGAGTTCTTCGTTATTCAGAAAAACTACAAGTACTTTTTTAAAATCACCAAAACATCAAGGAATAAGAACCATAAACTCCATACAGAAAAGAATATACCCACAAACATGTTTCAACCTGACCAGTAGTAAAACTGCTGCTGTATTGATGCTGTTAAATATAGATGTCATGGTCCACATCATCAATATCATCAATAGTCTAAATGTAAGACTTAAAATCACTGCTTCTGCTACTCCTAAAGTAAAATGAGATTGTGCTATTAGTGCCCATCACAAAAATGGATTTAGTGCAATCTTTAAGGTAACATAAGATTTATCCCTCTTTCTAGTGTACTACCTTAAAAACAACAAACATCATGGACAAAATGAAAATAAGCACACTCTCAGGGAAAAGCCTGAAGATTTCATTTATATCTGGTTTTTAAATACGTCTTTGGGGCTTTTGCACTGTTTCTGAAAGATGAAGAACTGCTGCCAAGTCTAGATGAACTACTAGTATATCTAGTAGTAGATATACTACTTCAAATTTCCATATCACTACCAAACTAATTTTTCCTGCCTCCTTTAAACTCAACTCTAAAGCTGCAGGCAGCCTTACCTAGCACCCAGGTAAGGGCACATGCCTCTCTGAAGTTTTACTGAAAGACACTTCACCCTTGCTACACTGCAGTTTCCCCCACATAACTGTCAGCTTGTCATCAATCTTTCATCTCTGCTTCCCTACCAAAAAATCCATATACTGTCTTATTAATAAATGTTTATGGATAAAAAGTGACAGAGAATGAAATCAACTGCATAGAAATCCATAAGCTCTAACACTTCATAAAATTAAAATGACCTTTCAAATTCATAATGATATTAACTGTCTTCTTAAAAAGCACACTCAGGAAATCTAAACTTAAGGGAGTACTCATAAGGAAAGTATTAAGTACTAAGCATATAACAATATTAAGTTATTTCACCCACCTTCACCCAAAAATATATTTTATCTTGCTTTATTTATTTTACATGTGTGTATATTTTCTCTACATGCATGACTTTGCACCATCCATATACGTGGTGTCTGTAGAAGCCAAGAAAGAGCACTGACTCTCCTGGGGATGGAGTTAGAGATGGTTGTGAGCCATCATGTAGGTACTGGGAACCAAATCTTGTTGCCAAGGAAAGCAACCAGTGCTCTTAACCACTGAATCATCTCTACAGCTCCCAGAATATATTTTTAACTAAAGGTAGGGGAAAGAAAAGGCCTGCATTTAGTTTAGACAACTATATACTTTTATTCAGTATATAAGTACAAGAAATCTGGCATTTAAAGAATGGTGACTGTTAAAATGTATTAAAGAACTAAAAATGTGCACTAAAACTGTAAAATCCCTAGGGAAAAAAAAAGCTTCTTCTACTGGCATAGACAACAATGTTGATGGATATCACAGCTAAATCTCAGACAACAACAGCAAACCTAAACAAGGGGCTAACTAAAAAACGTCTACCCCAACAAATAAAAGGATAGCCTACAGATCATCTGTAAACCAAATATCATATAGGGATTGATATCCAAAATATTCACAACACATACTAACTTATGCCAAAAAAAAAGCCAATTTAGAAAATAAATTTTTTCACCGAACATATAAAAATAGACAACAGGATTGTATAAAGTTGCTCAATATCACTAATTATTATGAAAACATAAATAAAAACCACAATAAGATATCAGCTCATCCCTATTAGAGTAGCTGTATTATCAAAACATTGTTGGAAAGGTATAGAAGAAAAGGGACCTTTGAGTGCTATGGGTAGAATATAAATTGGTAAGACAATATGAAAAACAAAACAGAAAAAAAAATAAAGACAGAACTACCATCTACCCAGGAAGCCCTCTCCCAAGTATATAGTCAAGGAAAATGAAATGAGAAATCCTAAAGAAATTTTCGATCACATATACACTGCAGCATTATTGTCGAAGTACAAACAGACTAAAAGCATCTATCAATAGATAAATGGATCAAAGTTTGGTGTGTCTTTGGCTATAAGACAGAGAAAAATCTCAAACCAGAAAACTCCTTCCCAATAACTAGCTTTCACAGTGTTAGAAGGTGTTGTGGAGGCTGCTGGGCAAGAAAAGACATCAGTGATCTCAGCTGGTGATGGACTCTATATCCTATAATATTGACCTAACAGGCAAAATTCCCACTGCTACAATAGTGGCCTGACTATTGCAAGTACGTAACTGATTTCTGACTAGATTTGAGGTCTACTTCATAGAAGTAAATTTCATCTCTTGTACTGAAATTCTACTCAAAAGCCCATGGCTGAGGAGGTCATACCCTAGGGTAAAGCCTGCTATTGTTATAATCCTAAATGGTCATGTTATCAAATCACCTTCTTAATATTTATGTTTATGCTCATATATAGACCTATGCTGCTCTTACCCTTGGTTAGAGGAGTGTCTTCTTTGCAACTACCAGCAATCAATGCAGAGATACTGGGTTGACTAGTTTTTATGTCAACTTGACACAAAGCTACAGTCATCTGAGAAGGAGACTCAACTAAGAAAACACCTCCATAAGATCTGGGTATAGGCAAGCAAATAGGGCATTTTGTTAGTGATTATGTGAGATGGCCCAGCCTACCTCTGAGCTGGTGGTCCTGGGTTCTATAACAAAGCAGGCAGGGCAAGCTATAAGGAGCAAACCATGAGGAGCAAGCCAATAAGCACCACTCCTCCATGGCCTCTGCATTAGTTCCTGCCTCCAAGTTCCTACCTTGTTTGATTTCCTGACCTACATCCTTTCTACAATGAAGTGTGTGCTAGCTAGTTTTATGTCAGCTTGACACAAACTATACAGTCATCTGAGAGAAGGGAACCTCAATACTTCCATAAGATTGGGTTGCAGGCAAGCCTGTAGGGCATTTTATTTATAAGTAATTGATGTGGGAGGCTGTAGAAGGAGCTAAGGTGGGAAGAGTAAGGAGAGGAAGAGGAGGAGTAAGGAGGAGAGGAGGAGAAGGAAGAGAAGGAGCTGGGAGAGAGGAATGAGAGAGAGACAGAGACAGAGAGAGAGAGAAAGAGGAACATGGAGGCGGATGTTCACGTGTCTGTAGCAGTCAAAGGTAGTTGGTATATCTAGGTTGGGTATTGGGTTACACTTCTGATTGTGTGGGCATCTTGTTACTGATCATTACCAAATATATAAGCTTTTGGATAATTTAAGCATTAGAGTCTCATTTTCCTACTGGGCTCCCATGGATGGCGCGATGGTCTGGGCAATGACCAGCCTTGCAGAGACAGCGCAGAAGATTGGCAGAGCCATCTCCCACACTGGCATCCCATGAGTGGCAGGGCTGGTGTTTCTGGCTGGCCATTTCTAGCTGCAGCGTGCACATGGCCTCCGGCCGAGAAACATGGCCACTGCAGCTTGACCAGTGGCCGATTTTAAATAATTACTTCAGCCAGAGGCCCCAAAGAAAACAGGCTGAGAAAGACACAGAAAGCAAGCCAGTATGGAAGTATGAATAAAACAGAGCCTTTCTTCCCCTAGCTATGATCACAGTGTTTCATTTCAACAATAGAAACCCTAACTAACTCAGATTCATAATTGGTCAAAGTGCTGAAAATAAGAGGCTGAGGACTCAGCCCTAAATGGGAACGTATAACACCTCCCTCTACCCTACTCCACAAATACTTAAGAAGCTGCATAGAAGAGGAGGTAAAAAAGACTGTAAATCTCACGGGATGAGGAAGAATGCAGTGAAATGCTGTCTTTTAGAGAAATCATGACTATCACACTCATAAACTCCAACATCTGTTGATTATCTGCACAAAATCAAACGTTTAAATCTAGCATTACTAGGGGAAGTACTCTGCAGACCTTAACCCTTAACGAGGTGCTACCAGCAGCTGATAAGTTGCTGCAAAAGAATCCTCCTTCCTTCCTTCCTTTCTTCTTCTTCTTCTTCTTCTTCTTCTTCTTCTTCTTCTTCTTCTTCTTCTTCTTCTTCTTCTCTCTCTCTCTCTCTCTCTCTCTCTCTCTCTCTCTCTCTCTGAGGATATTAACACTAGTAGGTCTTCTATACTCCAGCTGATGACCTCATACCCAGTACATATTGGAAACAGTAATTAAATTTTGGGAGGAGATAAAAAGTTTGGAAGGGACATATTAGAAAGGCTATGGAGGAAGCTGAAAAAGGGAGAGGGGTAAATATGATATTTCATTGTATATATGAAATTCTCAAAAATAAAAAAATTAGAATTTAAAAATAACTAAATGATAAAACTATTGCTAAATACATCACATATCTTGGCTGCATGACATACAGAAATTCAACTGAGCTGGAAAGCTTCCTTCCTACCTATGAAGGCTACTGGAGGTCAAAGTCCATCAAAGTCTTACCCAGCCTTGAACCCAATAAATTACAATATCAGCTTACCAGGTAAAGTATGCTCACTTTTTCAGGAAAAACATGGGGATAGCCAACCACTCGCTAGTTGGAGTTGAGGCCTGCTCCAAAGAAGGGAACTTATGCCTGACAACTGTAAACACCAATCAAAATCCTATAATGAGGGATGTCACAGGCCCTAGCAGATAACTTAATACTGTATTTAGTATCTTAATCACACTGTGATTATTACACTGTACTAATCACACTGTACTATTATTGCTGTAAAGAGATACCATGGCCCCAGCAAGTCTTATCTTAAAAAAACAAAAAAGGCTTACAGTTTCAGAGACAGTCCATTACCATCATAACAGGGAACATGGTAGCAGGCAGGCATGGTGCTGGAGAAGTAACTAAAAGCTACTCTCTCTGAAAGCTGAGAGAGATACTGGGCTTGTCATAAGCTTTTGAAACCTCAAAGCCCACTCCCCAGCAAAACACTTCCTCCAACAAAGCTACACCTCCTAATTCTAAAATCCTTTTAAATAGTGCAACTCCATGGTGACTAAGCATTCAAATATATGAGCCTATTGAAACCACCACATTTAGTTATATTAAAATAGCATCAAACTTCCTTCTACATATTTATATTTATACTAAAAAGCAAATGCTACTCCAAGACTTGATGGAGAAGCCTTTCTTTCTAGTGAACAGTGGTGAATGCATAAACTTATAGCTGTATAAAATGTTAGATTAGGTCAAAGTTGAGGACTTAGCCATCAACTTGACAGTTAACACTTTCCCCTCTCAAGTTAAAGAACATTTTAGAAGAAGGATGTTCTAATTTGCTTTCCATTGTTATGATAAAACACTGACCAAAAGCAACTTCTGGAGGAAAGAGTTTATTTCACCTCACAGGTTGCATTCCATCACTGCAGTAAGTCAGAGCAGGTACTCAAGGCAGAAACCGGAAGCAAGAGTTGAAGCAGAACAATAGAGGAATACTGTTTACTAGCTTGTTTTTCTTGCTTGCTCAGCCTGCTTTCTTATATAACCCACAACCACTTGCCCAGAGGGTAGCACCACTCACTGGTACGCTAGGTAATCCCATATCAATCATTATCATTAATCAAAAAAAAAAAAAAAATGCCCCATAGATGTGCACACAGAACAATCTAATTAAGAAAAATTCATCAACTGAAGTTCCCTCTACTTCAGTTGAGTCTAGTTTGTGTCAAGTTGGTAAAAACTAATCAGCAGAAGGAAGTAGAAAGAACATAAAGGCAAGAAAACAAGAAGTTGCATCGATAACTGTCCTCTAAGAAACTCCACCCAGCAGCTGACTGAAAACAGAGACCAACAACCAAATATTGACACAGCTTGGGGACTCATATGGAAGAACAGGAGGAAGGACTGAAGGCCCCAAGGGGATAGGAACTCCACAGAAGACCAACAGAATCAACTAACCTGGATCCTTGGAGGCTCTAAGAGACTGAAGCACCAACCAAAGAACATACAAGGGCTGGACCTAGGTCTCTCAGCTCATATATAGCAGATGTGCTGCTTGGTCTTCATGTGGGTCCCCAGTAACTGGAGGGGGCTGTCCCTAAAGCTATTTGTGAATCCTGTTACCCTAACTGGGTATAAGCCAAGGTGGGGGGATATCCAGGGGCATCTCCAACCTCTCAGAAAAGAAGAGGAGGGGGTTGGGAAAAGGAGTTGTGTGAGGGGAGACCAGGAAAGAGGAAGGGATGTAAAGTGAATAAAAAATAAACAGGAAAAAGAAAGAAAGAAAGAAAATCAGAATGTAGTCCTTTCAAATAAAAACAAAAGAAGCTGCTTCGAAATGATAATTTCTAAGCACAACACAGCCATTACACTCATGAATTCAGGGCAATTCTGGGTTGCACATGAATGGGGCTGTCAACAGCCAGCCAAGGATAGAGAACAGGATTAGGGCACCCTACTCCTTAGTGCTGAACTATTTGCTAATGACAGAGCTTAGGGGAAAGGGGAGAGATTGTGTTTTGTTGTATATCCACTGATGACCCCAACAGATTCCAATCAGCCCAATTCAATGATCACACAGATGGCTTTGGCTAAACTAACTGGGTCAAAAACCAAAAGTCATAAATCTGGAAAGGGGACTACTAGGGGTTAAGGATGATAAAAATTATGGGGGAGAAAAGAGAAGGTAGTGGAGATAATAATCACAGTGTGTGTGTGTGGTGTGTGTGTGTGTGTGTGTGTGTGTGTGTGTAAGTGTCCCAAGAACCTGTAAGAGGAGCTAAGGTGGGAGGAGTAAGGAGAGGAAGAGGAAGAATAAGGAGAGGAAGAAGAGAAGGAGGAAGAGCTAGGGGTGAGGGATAAGAGAGAGGGGAACATGGAATCGGATGTGCATGCGTCTCTAGCAGTCAAAGGTAGTTGGTATATCTAGGTTGGCAATTGGGTTACACCTCTGATTGTGTGGGCATCTTGTTATTGAGCATTACCAAACATATAAAGCCTTTGGAAAATCTAAGCATTAGAGTCTCATTTGTACTGAGCCTGCGTGGATGGTGGGATGGTCTGGGCTCAGCCAAGCATTGTGGAGACAGCGTGGAGCCATCTCCCACGCTGGCGTCTCGTGGGTGGCAGGATTGGTGTCTCTGACTGCCTGAGAGGACGGCCTGAACTGAGCAGCGGCTGTATGCTGCCACTGTTCACTAGTGGCCGCAGGCCTTGCCTGGTCGGAAACACGGCAGCCCCGATTCGAAAGACAGATTGGGTGCCACTGTTTTAAATATCTCTCGCAATAAGAACCAATTTAATAAAAAAAAAAAAAAAAGGTATCTGAAAAAACTGTATACACACACCCACACACACCCCACTAAATATTAACAGGAACCCTTTCCTTCTCAATTACTCCAACCCACCCCCAAGCCATACTCAGGATGCAATAGGCAGCTTTGAGCCAAGTTAGTGTTGCTGTCACCTCTGTCTTTCCAGACACCATCAGGATTATCTACCTAGATCTTATCAAACACACTCTGAAATGAGAGCCTTGAGACTGCCAACAGCATATGCCTGGAGGTGGAGAAGGTACCTATAGGAAGAAGGCACCACTGATGACTCTCATTGGTAGAAACACCTCCACTGAAGGCCCTGGGGTCCAAAGTACAATAATCACTGGTATTGATATTATCAGGAACCAGTTTCACAAAAGACGCCTGTAAGATATGTATCAAAGATTACATGAAGCCAATCAAACCAAACTGGAAGAAAAAAAACAAACTCTTTTATGTCAGAGACTGCAGAACAAATCAAGTACTTCTCTACTAATCTTAGAAACTACCAGTTCCTTGCTGATGAAAACACAAATCCATTTAAATAGCACAGCTATTGGGCTGGGCTACCAGGAGTCATGCTCTCATATGTGATTTTCCTTGAGGACTACTTAGAAATAGAAAAACATTAACAAATTTTCTAACCACTTTCAATCTATCATTTGTTATCACAAGTAGCTACTGCTTATCAATCCACACAAAATCAAGACTTAAGACTAATGTGCCTGATGTCATCTTCAGCTCTTCATCCATCCTGACCTTACTTATCTGAAGTAGAGGGACTCCTGGGATTGCTTTTAAGAAAACAAAAGAGTCTAGCTGGAAAGATGGCTCAGTGGTTAAGAGCACTAACAGTTCTTCCAGAGGTCCTGGGTTCAACTCCCAGCAATCACATGGTAGCTCACAAACATCTATGAGATCAGATTCCCTTTTCTGGAGTGTCTGAAGATGGCTACAGTGTACTCATATAAATATAAGATTTTTAAATAAATCTTAAAAAAAAAAGTCATGGGGGTTGTCTAACAATAAAAAAATATAATTAGACACACACACAAAGAAGAGACTGATGATGAAAAAAATCTTATGGGTCACCTAATACCCTCTTCATTGCAGAAAAAAGGAACTCAAAACACTACAAATCATCTAATCCATGTTTGCCTTATATGCTTTTATATTTCTTTCTTCCTCTATATTTTAATCCTACATCCTCTACACAAACAGAAAATATGTCTTCTACCTCTCAGATAATAGTCATTCAAGTTTTCATCTGTTATCTGCCAGTACTACTGATTACTAATTACAACTTAACAACACAATGAAAGATTTCAGACATGACCTAATAAAATGAATTTACCATATCTGTTCTTTTGTAAATGCTGGCTTTGTTGATTCTCATGAACACAAATAACAGAGTTGTTGACAATCACTATAGGACAAATTCAGGAGTAAGAAAGCTCTATAGTAACCTGTATGATATTAGGTAAGTTGCTAGACTTCTTTCTATAAGATCACTATCTCTTCTGCAAACTAGCAATACATAACAGCTCCCACTTCATACACTTACTTCTAAGATGGCTCAGAGGTTAAGAGCACTTCTTGCTCTTGCAGAAAACCTGGGTTTGGTTCCCAGCACTCACATGGATGTTCACAACCATCTATAATTCCAGATCTGGAGGATCTGACACCCTCTTCTGACCTCTATTGGCACCAGGCACACACATGGTATGCATACACACATGCAGAGAAAACATTCACACTCATAAAATAAATAAATCTAGGAAAAAAGATTAGTTATATAATGTATATTATCTTATATAATAACTACTCCAATATAAATAATGCTGGCTTGTTATTTTTATATACAGAAGAACAAAAAAGAAACTTTTAACTTTGCTTTACTTTGTTCTTTTAGGACATGGTCTTTTAATGTGGCCCTAACTAGCCTAGAACTCACTCTACAGATTATGTTTTCAATTCTCTTGCTTCTGCCTCCCTAGTGCTATGATACCTATCAGTAAAGATTGCTATTTTTACCTATTTCAAAGCAAAATACCAAAAAGCTGAAAAACTGCTAAAGTTTAAAAAAAAAACTCAATGGAACAAAGCACAAAAAGGTAGTGAAATTCATATTTTAAAAGAGTAATTAACATATTAACAAACTCATTTCTATAAACTATAGTTAGATTATCCTTTTATCTTCAAATGGTAAAGATGGTAAATTTATTATTCAAAATACCAAATGCACCAGGAGAAATATGTTTCATATATCAAAACTAATGACAATGTTGACAAGAAATGGACATTTCAGAACTTTAAAAGAAAACTAAGATGCCTAGAATCAATGAAAACTAAGTTGTATAACTCATGCAGTTTCTTTAAAATCACTAGTTATTAGCAAATGTTCTGTGACCAAAAGCAATGTGGGAGGGCAGAACCAAAGGAACCCCACAAAAGATGGGGAGAAAGGATTGTAGAAGCCAGAAAAGTCAAGGACACCACAAGAACATGACCCACAGAATCAACTTAACAGGGTTCATAGGGGTCATAGAAACTAAAGTGGCAAACACTGACCCTGTGAGGGTCTGAGCTAGGTCCTCTGCATATATCTTATGGTTGTGTAGCTTGGTGTTCTTGTGGAACTCCCAACAATGGGAGTGGGTTGTGTCTCTGAGTCTTTTGCCTGTGCTTAGGACCCTTTTCCTCCTACTGGGATGGCATGTCCAGCCATGATATAATGGTTTGTGGCCAGGCTAACTGTATCTTGTTAAGGCATGTTCAGCAGCTATCCTAAGAGGCCTGGTTGCTGCTGCTGCTGCTGCTGCTGCTGCTGCTGCTTTTGTTGTTATTGTTGTTGTTGTTGTTTAAGGGAAACAGAGGAATTGATCTGGAGGAGAAGGGAGATGCAGAGAGGAACAGAGAGGAGTGAAAGGAGAGAAACTACAATAGGGATGTAATGCATAACAGAATAATAAAAGTTTTAAAAACAAAACAAAAAGCAATGTGGAAAGAAAAGAATTTATTTCATCTTAGAAATTACAGCCCATCATGGAGGGAAGCCCAGGCAGGAAATCAAAGGAAAATCCTAAAGCAGAAGCCATGGAGAAAAGTTGCTTACTGGTTGCTCTCTCAATGCTCAACCAGCTTTCTTACACAACCCAGGACCACATGCACAGGGGTTGCACTGCCCACAGTAGGCTGGCCCTTCCCATATCAATCATTAATCAAGAGAAAGGCCACAGGCCAATCTCATGGCCCAGGTGACTAGCTTGTGACTAGCTGACAATAAAAACTAATCAGTATAGCAAATAAGTGAACTATTAATATTAGTAATATTAATAACACCCAATCCTATTTTTCCATCAACTTTGCTAGGAAGCTAATGTTAGCCTGATTCTCCATATGGAGGTGGATTGCTTCTCATCCTTTTGGCTAAGATCAAGTGTAGTGTTAAGGTATGAAAGTGTAAAAGGTTGGAGAAAAGAAGACATTATCTAAATTACTCTTCACTATCACTTGATGTTTCTTTCCAACAGATCAAAAGCAAAGCAAAATACTATTCTAAGCATGACTAGTGAAAGTGAGACAAATATGACAAGGATTTAAAATGAGATACTATATATTCTTTCCATGAGAAAAAATTGATGAAGTCTGTTGCAAAATAGCTGCTAAGTCACTAAATAACTCTAAATAAACCTCAGCATTCATACTGTCTGCCAATATATGAATAGGTTCTAGTCAATAGTTGATTTTTCATTAATTTATGAATATAATATAATCATAGCATACCAAGAAAAATAAAATACTTAATTACAGAGGAATAAACAACATAACACAGAGGCAAGAGTCATGGTATACACCTGTAATCCCCACACACACGAGGCTGAGGCAGAAGGCTAAAGTGTCTGAGGCCAGTCTGGCCTATACAGTAAGACCCTGTCAATATATTATACATACATACATATACATACATGTGTGCTTGAGTGCATCTAGTAACCATTCTCAGAGCCATTTACATTTTTTAGAAGTTCTTAATAGAGGGCCTCAAAACGGCAAAGATATATTAAAGTATACAATTAACACTCTACAACATGGCTTAGCAAAACTTGGGGTTTTATGTCTTTTAAACCTTAAAATTTAAAACCACATATCTGAATGTTTTTATAAAAATTGTTTGCTGTTTGTAGAACATGTAAGTCTGAAGTGTGGACATAATGTTTCACTGATATATGAATGAATTCTACACTTGCCTTGTAAAATGTGTTTCTTCCCCAGGAGTTTGGCATTCGAAAACTCCCTTCAGGCTTTATCTTACTTTCATATAACAGTCGTTAAGGAGCCAAACTACGTATTTTTAGTCGTCTACCAAGAAGCCCATATTTTCACCACAAATTCCAACAACTAATATCATGTGCACACCCTTAGAACTGATTGCACTGTTTAGAATCAACATCACATATTTTATATATAAAGAGTATAGTGAACATTTTAAGAGTTTTAAGACTCTTAATTGGTAAAATCTATTATGTCTCATAAAGGGGAAAAAAAACTGTGGTCACTTAAGTAGCTACTCAATTTATATAAAGGATTCTGGCATACTGCATCTAAACTCACTGAGCTTTTTCGAGTGTGCTATCTATCTACCACGTAGGAAGGTTCATGAGACTGTTACAACTGTCTAAAATGACATGACAAAGTAGTTAACACATCAGAAGCTTAAATAAATGAGAAAAACAGTTTAGCAATGACACAATTCATATTTATTTTGGAACCAAGGCTCATCCCCAAAACTCTTGTGTTTTACCAACCAAGTAGTTATTTACTATAGCAACTTCATTACCAGGATTTCCAAAATTTTCCACACACTTCAGTGCTGAGCTATCAAAGTCTGTGTGTGTGCTGTTACCTAGGCAACATTAAAGAGGACTTTTACCTTTACAGTACTGGAGGGTCAAAGAAAAGGAACCCTCCTTCAAACTGTGCAGGATTTTAGTTAGATGCGTAAGTGTGAAATCAGCAAACAGAAAAGCTCAAGAACTGCCACCAGTGTTTCAGTCTGATAAACAAACAGAACTTGCTGCCATTTATCTTCATTTCTAGCCACCAGTGTCCCTGCAGAACAAGGTATGTTCCAAGGAGACTTCAAAACACGGTCAATCATACTAGCTGTCAAACAATACTGAAATCCAAGAAAGCGTTTGGGGTTAAGAGTCAATCTCTAAGATCTGAAGAGATGATTCAGTGGGTAATATATTGCTACAAAAAAAATGAGGTTCCCAGTACCCAAGTAAATGTCAAGCCCATCTGTAAGCCCAGAGGTCAGATATAGAGGCAAGGAAGCCTTAGAACAAGCTGGACAGCTAGCCTAGCACAATCAACAAGCTCTGGGTTCAGGAGACCCTGCCTCAATACATACAGTGGAAAGCAAAGCCATCAGGGAAGATACCTGACATCAACCTTTGACTGCTAACACATATACCCGTTCATATGAACACATGAAAATACTCATACATACATGCACATGTAGCACACACACATATACATACCCTTACTCACTCCCCCAATCCCTCACATCTGAATTTAGTATCAAATTTCTACTTTACTGCCGTAAGTTCTGAAGCTAGTAGCTCAAAAGCTACCTTTCTGCCTGAACCACAACAACCTCAAAAATGTAAGACCCAGTCATTTAGAAACCACATTCTAGAAGATTTTTGTAAACACAATTATTTCCTGCTCTGGTATAGCCAATTTGATGCTATCTACTGAATTAAGCAAAATGAAAGAAAAACACTAATATCTTCTTAAAAACAAAAGATTTTCTCTTTCCAACACACTGAGAATCAATAAGCTCAAGGTGTTTTTTCTCTAACTTACAATTTTTCTCTTCAACTTTTACTGTAAATATACTTACTATCTCTCGGGGTCATGTTTCAATCAGGAGCACAGCATATAAAGATTGTTTTATGCTAAGAAGTACTAAATGACTCTAGATATAAAAATAAAAGATAAACTGAAAAATAGAAAGAAAAAAAACCAGCTAGGCTCTTACCTATCTGAGGGCGACTGCCTCTCACCTAGCTCTTTCATTACTCATCCCTGCACACACCTCGAAGCTTCTGATCACCGTAGGTCATGGCCCAGTCAGGCCTTTCTCTCCAAACTAGTCATCTTATTTCTACAAGTTCAAAATGCTACCTGTTCTTCTAAGCATAGTTAAAAAGTCCTGTTCCCCTAGCCTTACAGTGCTCTTTCCCACCTCTCTGATCTCTTTACCACTCATTACTTTCTGCCATGCATTATCTGTGTTCCCATATTTAATCTGCCACATAAGCATGAAGGCTTCAAGGTCAAGGACCATGCCTCATTCATCTCTATTCAAAGTGCTTAACAGAATACTGGAACTGAATTAAATGAATGGCTTGGGTCAAGAAAGGACAGAAACCCACTGGATGATAAGGTAGGGCAGTGACGCATGTCTGTGATCTCAGCACTTCAGAGGTAAGTGGGGCTATGTGAAAGTCTGTCTCTATGAGGCAGACAAAGACAGAAATAGTGAGATCCAATACAGAACCCTGACTTTGCCAATAACTACCCATATGATTTTGGACTTTTGATTTTTGTATATTCATCTGCAGGTTAGAAAAGTATGCTCAACTAGTTTGTATGTCTATCTGTCTCTCTGTGTCTGTTGATTTGTTTTGGATGTTCGTGAGGGTGTTGCTTATTTTAAGAGACTGGTAATCTTTACCAGAGTATAAAATTAACTGGAAAGTTAAATCTTAGCATCTTCTCATAAATGACATGAAAAGAATATTACAAAGTATTTATAGTCAGAAATATGCTTTACATTTTACAACTGGCTACAGCAGAAAGCTCAAACTATACTATTTTCTGGTTGTCTCTGGTATAAATAATACTGCTATGCCCAGTCAAGCAACACCATGACAATATCACTGAACATAGAGCTAGGTAGAAAGAGATAAGTGCAATTTCTGTTCCAAGTCAGCAGCCAATCAGAACAGCCCTGAAAAGATAAGGAGTATTTCACAAAACTGTTATTTCAAGAGAGATTGGGGAGGGGGGGAAGGAGGGAGAACATGTAGACGTAAGATATTCAGTACTTCATCCTGTGGCGTACAGTCAAAACAACTTACTGTTCAGTACAATGATCTCCAGTATCCATGTATGCAAATCTTATTCTTGGCTATAGTCTCTTCATCACAATTCATATCTCTTTTCAAAACAGAAAGTAATAAGACAGCTAAGACACCTACTGTTATCACTGTAAGACAAATTATAGGAAGGAGGTATGTGGTTTGAAACAGTGCAGTAAAAAAGCAATTTTTTTATTCCTAATTTTCCCCAAATTCTTAATACAAGCTTGCATCTTCTAATAGAACTTCTATTACTAAGAATTCGCCATTAGAATTAGTTTTTTTTTAACCTAATTTGCTCTTAAAGACATGTAGTACCTGCTGAGCTTAAAATAGGCAAGGAACAGCATAGTTCACAAACTACTGTTTAGACTTCATACACTGAAAAAAACAGGTTTTGTTGAAATACTTTTCTGACTTTTTACTTAAGCATGCTAAACTGGATAAGGAGCAAAGAAGTTTCCTAAATATATTTTTGGCTGTACTATGTCTATCACAACAACACTGCCTGTAGCCAGATTTTTCATGAGTATTTATAAAAAGTGTGTTTTCTATTTTTAAGACTATTTAGAAAATAATAAGGCTCAAAATTTCAAGCACACTACTAATCTTATCCCAAATATAACTCTAAACCAACTAGAAATACATCTATATGTTTCCTAGGAAAATATCCAAAACCTATATATTAAAAAAAAAGATGATGATTCAAAAATGAATCAGCATAAACATGAAATTGCTATATTCAAACAACTGTGGCATCTTGTTGGCTGAATGAGCAATATAGAAAGTAAATGAAATATAAAACTTAAAATGTTGATATATAAGTCTGCTTAATTTCATCAACTCTTAGTAACTGGGATCCACTAATGTCTACATATATACCCAATTTAAATATTAACTATAAAGTCAAAACTCCTGTCTACTCTTAAAAGACAGTCAAGTCAAAAATGAGTATATCAGGCTGGAGAGGTAGCTCAGGGGTTAAGAACAATTTATTCCCAGCACCCATGGCTTACAACCACTCATAATCCAATTCTAAGGACTCCAATACCCTCTTTTGAACTCCAAGGGTACCAGGAACACATGTAATACACAGGCAGACATTGAACACACAAAAAATAAGCAAATCTTTTAAAAGAAAATTTTAATGAAGTCTTTTTAAATAAAAATTTAATGAGTATGTCTTCATTACTCGGGTTCAACTCTGTCTTTTCTGTTTCCATTTGTTATGACAAATACCGTAAGACTAAAGAAGTCCTTGGGTTGGCCAGGCATAGTGGTGAAATCCTAGCTCTCAAGAAGCAAAAAGGATCACAACAAGTTCAGACTAAGTTACACATGTACTGGAACCCAGAATGGATTTTACAGCAAGACTTTGTCTGAAAAAGACTAGGGAAAAAAAATTAAAAAGTCCTATGTTCAGTCTTTGCATCCTCAAACCCTGGGACTGAATCATTTATATGATTGATTATACTTTGGATCTGGTTAATTTCAGTGTCTAATGTTTTTCTTGTTGTTCCTTTGCTTTGCTTTGGTGTTTGGCAATATATTTTATAATAAAGTTTAAAATAATGCTTAAAAGATATTATAAACATGCAAACACTGATTGAAACCTGGAAGACATAGGGGCAGAGGGAAAGCTCTGAGCTGGGACTCCCAAAGGCTACAGTATTGACTTCAATCTCCTAAAGCCCTCATCTCCATACAACTTAAAAGAATGGTAGCTGAGGGCTGGAGAGTTGGCTCAACAGTTAAGAGTGCATGTTGCTCTTGCAGAGGTGCTGGCACCCACATGGCAGCTCACAACCATCTTTTACTCCAGATACAGAGGATGTATGTGATGCCCTCTTCTGACCTCCAGGGGCACCAGGTATACACACACACACACACACACACACACACACACACACACACGGTGCACATGCATGCAGGCAAGGCACTCATACACATAAACAATAAATAAATAATAATAATCTAAAAAGAATTTTTAAAAAGAAAATGGTAGGCTGAAACAGAGTCCCAGTTCTACACCTCCAGTGCAAGAATTTTATACAGCTAACTGTTCCTCCCTTCAGAGTTAGTATGCAGAAATCTGTTAATCTCTCTCACATAAAATTTGTACTTGGAACTACAGAATTTCCACTTTTCACTACTCCCCCAGACCTAAGACTTTCAGCCTCACTGTGGTATCTGAGAGTTTAAATAAATATACAGCAATTAAACCATTTCAAGTTTCAGGCAAAGCAAAGATTTTCAGAAGTCACAAATTCAGAATTAATGAGCTGACAGAAGTGAAAACTCTTGTTTCACTTGCTTAATAATACTTTGTAAGTCAAAGATAAATACAGTTGGGCTTAGTTCGTGTCCATAATCCTAACACTTAGGAGGCCAAGCCAGAAAGACTGCTATGAGTTTAAGGTCAGGGTGGGCTATATATATAGTAAGTTCAGGTCAGTCAGAGCGACCATATAAGACTGTCTCCAAAAATAAGTCAATAAGGCTAGAGACAGCTCAGTGGTTTAGGAGCACTAGATGTTCCTTCAGAGGATCTGCTTTCAATTCTAGGACCTACATGGCTGCTAACAACTGTCTATAACTCCAGTTCCAGGAGGTCTGATGCCCTGTTCTGGCCTCCTCTGGCACCAGGCACAGAAGGGGTGCACAGGCATGCATGGAGATAAAACATATAAAATTAAGTAAATCTTTAAAAATAAATATCCCAACAAAATAGTACAACCTTTCAAATATTTTTTTTTAAAACTCTAATGCTATAAACCATTAGGGAATGATCAAACAAGCAAAAATTCTCAGAACAACACAAACAAAAAATACAGAACTTCCCATCAAATGTTTTTTTTTAAAAAAAAAAAAAAAAAAAAAAGAGGAAAGAAAAATGTCATAGGTCTACAGCCTTATCTTTTGCACTTGTTTGTATATTTACTATTTTCCTCAATAATACTGGAATTTACTACCTTATTTGCAGCTTTCCAGAGCACAAATTAAGCTTTACAACATGCTCACAGATAAGCCCTGCACAAGCACATCCATTTCTCCCCAGACGGTTTAGTATATTATTAGAGTGCATCTTGAACTAATTTAATATGGTCATCAATCTAACTCAAAGTCTTAGCTAGCTTCCTAAGAAGTACAATTTTGTAATAACTTATACTACATTAAATTCATCTATCCTTTCTTCTTTGCAACCTCAATGTCAGTTTCATATAGAGAATCAACTAAAATAATGAATCACAGGCCAATTTCCCTTTCCAGGCAGCTTGTAAACTAGTATGTTCCAGGAGTAGAATCTACTTCCAATTTGACTACAAACTTCATGTCTGTACCTCCTGATCACAGTTACTAGATATTCTACAGAAGTGCAGCACATGCCAAATGTAAACACAGAAAAGTCTTGGTTTTCACGAAATTGTGTTCCCTGAATTGTGACAGTCAACTATCTACCTCTTCTCATACACAAGAAAATTTAGATGCATTAAAATCATCTAAACTTTCCAGTGACAAAAAAAAAAAAAAAAAAAAATGCATGCTTTGCAATCTGTTTCCAAACAGCAGTAAGCATGTCAAGCAAGCCCTTACCATTAAAGGTTAGCGGTTCATTTTATTTGCATACCACAGATTCTGAAAAACGATCGCCTAAATTTGAGTTTTTTTCTGATACAACTAACTCTGAGAAGTCCAAAGAGAATACATAAGCACCTGAACGAAACTGTCTTGAGACCACAAATGAACTCTTCTCAGTTCAGCCCTCCTTGCTCCTGGCCACCTCCCCAGTGGCCAGTGGCCCCTTTCCACATGCTGACGCACTGCCCAGCCCTGCACCGTTGGCGATCAGAGCAAAGTACCAGCTCAGTCTCAGAAACTTTGACTCAGTTATCAGGACACAGAGGACAACATGCACGTGGGTGTGGGTGGGTGTCTGTCGGGACCCACGCGGTCAACTTTGAAGCGGGGCATTCCTTGCAGGTAGAGATCTGCCCAAAAAACAGCCTATCCCAGACAGCAAAACCACAAGCATCGCCAGCAGGAACGGAGCAAAGTGCGCGGGGCGGAGGAAAGGGAAGAGCGAGGGAAGGACACGGGATCCAACCGACGCTTTCAAGTGGGTAAGAAAATAACCCAGTCCACACGCCCCCCGGACCCGGGGTAGCTGGGACTGCGAGCCCGGCAGCAGCCTCATCCCGGCCGCCGCCGGCGGGGGCGGCGGCAATGTCAGGAGGGCACAGTTGGAGGCGGCGGCCGCCCGAGCACCACCCCGCCCCAGGTGAGGGGCGCCAACCCCGCCTCCCGCCCGGCGGCCCCGCCGCGACCAACAAGCCACACGGAGAACCCGGGTGTCCAGAAGGCGGCCGACGGCGCTGAGCCCGCCGGATGCCTTCCGCCCTAGTGCTCCAGCATCCCGGTCCCGGGCCGGGCCTCGCACCCCGACCCTCTCTGGACCAGCCCAGTCCACCTCAAACCCCCGGACCGCGGCTCCCGGCCGTCAGGCCGCCCTCGGGCCCCTTGAATGCCGCCTTCACCTCACCTCAGGTCTTCGCGGCCGTGCCGGAACAACTCTGTCAGACGCCCGAGTCCCACCCGCCGCCCAGAGCTCTGCGGCCGGGCCCGTCCCGTTCACTCAGCCGCCGCCGAAGCCCAGGGAGGGCGGAGGGAACGGGGCGGAGGGAGCAGGCTGGGGAGGGGAGAGGACCGCACGGCAGGAAGAGGCGAGGGAGGGGGCGGACTGAGGAGGAGGCAGCGAGCGGGAGCGCGCGCGCCGGGCCTCTCGGCGCGGCGTGCGCGCTCCCGAGGGCGGAGGCCCCTTCTCTGCCTAAGGCGGCGGCGCGCGCGCGCGTCCACAGGCCCGCCTGACCCGGCTTGGACCCTGAAAGTGCGGAGTACAAACCTGAGCAGAGGGCTGAGGGCAAGCTAGAACAGTAGGAGCGCGGCAGACTCTCCTGCACGAGTGCTGGCCCCTGCCAATCATCCCCAGCACTGACTGAGTTCTAAGTCCCTTTTGAGGAGATTCTTTCTTAACAAACCTGTTTTACATATTTCCATTCTGTGAGGCCAGTAAGTCACCTCCTCGAGGACTAACTTTTCCACCGGAGTTCTTTGTCCATTGAAGGTGTGTCTCTCTGCTCAGAAGCATCCCCCTTGATTAGTTCTTCCAGATTCAGACTACATAGGAAAGCGCTAACCCAACTGTTAAAGGCAGTCCGGGTCTCCCCGTTTATCCTTTCGGAGAATAGATTTTGGAAGATAGATAAACTATTTTCTGCCACAAATATTATACTGATCTTTGAACTGTGAATTTCATCCTTTCTAGATCAAGCAGCTAGAAATGACCTGTACATTCCCTGACTCTCATAAGAACTTTTTTCTCAGATTTATGGCACAAATATGTGTACCCTTAATCTGTGAGCTATTTTAGAGATTCCAGAAGGACCTACTTCACTCATTTCTGTATCTTTCATGATGAATGCTACCTGACTTAGAGAAGTATTCAGTAACTGTTATTATATGAGTTAAATGTGTACAGAGATTGCAGCTCTAGAGTGGCTTCATGAGTTGAAAATTCTCTTTTCTTATAATACTTCAATTG
Source organism: Mastomys natalensis (assembly GCA_021653895.1). Taxonomy (NCBI): domain Eukaryota; kingdom Metazoa; phylum Chordata; class Mammalia; order Rodentia; family Muridae; genus Mastomys; species Mastomys natalensis. The sequence continues at coordinate 205,167 of JAJTUV010001875.1, read as the reverse complement.
CTCTGTCATTATTGTCCACCCAGATCCAAAAGTTACTCTGAGAAATTTAACAGTTGTCAAAGGACCTTCAAACCCAAGTTTCTTTTCTCGTTTTTCTTAATGTTAATGCCTACAGATGCTGGGTCATAGCAAAAGTGTTCTAACTCATTTGGGATTCCCTCCATGTTGGGTCCTTCCCAGAAGGTATTTCTGTTAAGCTCTGTACCCTAAATAGACCTCCTAACCCCGAACCTGACTCAATGAATGCTTTAAGTTTTGATACCTAATGAGGTTAGGTATCAAATCATGTTGACTTCCAAGCTTGCAGAGTCTCATTGTAAAAATACAAGAAGTACCACGAGACTCAAGATGAGGATGTTACTTTATCCAGGGTGTTCCTCAAACCCATCTCCACCCAACCTAAAAGAGGGGACTTCTGCCCCAAGCAGAGAGGGGCTACCCAGAACCCTCTCTGACTGGCGATCTGAATTCTTGCGTAGGCTGCGAGGCTAAGCACTGCAAGGGAATATAAATAAAAGTTTAAAAATATCTATCTGGGTTCCCTGAGGGACAAGCCTGACTGCATAGGGATTGATGTCAAAAGTATCCCCTCTCCAGGAAAAATGACATCTGGGATGGGTATGGCCCTCATGCCTCACTGGACAACGACAGGAGGACCGGAGCCATTACAAGGTCCCCTTCAATTATTGGAGGTCAGGCCTCTATCCCCGCCTTAGCAAGAGTAGAATCGCCAAGGCCCTTCTATACCTAGAGAAGGGAAGAGATGTCAGGAGCAGCCCTGCATATACACTAAAGGCCTAAAATCAGCCATAGGCCTAAAATCAGCAATAGGCCTGACATACATGCATGCTAACACAAAGTCCTGGGTCTCTGTGGAAAAACACTGAAACAGCAGGCTATAAGCTATTGTAAACAGCAGCTTCTGTGGAAATTTCCCAGCCCGAGTAGTCATGGGTCTTATAAATAGGCAGCCTTGGTGGACAGTACCAACTTAGATAAGGACAAGTGAATCATAGGCAGAGTCATAGTGACCTGTCCCCTGAACCTACACTGAGCTGATACCCTGTTCTGAAAGGTATCTGTACTCCCCTGAACACCTATGCTCCAGCGCCATTCCCTTCCCCACATCCTGCCTTTTTGTGTTTATAACCTCCATGTAAATAAGTAAATGATGATGTGATTTAAATAACTGAATAAATTTTTAAAAAAATACAAGAAGTAGATACTGAGCCAGGCTATAGCTTTTGCCTTCTGGTATTTTCTAAACAAAGCAAAGTTATTTGACAAAGGGGACAATGAACGCTAGTACTGAGCTCACTTTCTCCTGTTTAATCAATCCAGGGGCCCAGGCCAAAGAAGGGTGTGACTTCACAGTTAAAGTCAGCGTTCTCACTTCAGTTAACCTAATCTAGATCATCCCTCACAGGCACAGCACAGGCTTGTCTCCCAGATAATCCTATGTCCTGTCAAACTGACAGTGTTAACCACATCTTGTGTATGGAGGAGAATGAAAAGGAGTCTTTCTTACTCTGGCTGCTGGGACGGGTGGATTTAGTAACCAAAGCTTCTATGGTGGAGGAAGCTGGCCTGAAGGCGAAGCTGACACATTATGAAAGAGTTCAAAATAAACCAGAAGTCTTCCTCTAGATGTAGTCATTTCCCTGAGTCAAGATGTTTTCTTAGTTATCTGCAATTTTAAAAATGAATTTAGCTTTCTATTATTTGTAGTCAAGTCTGAATTTTTCAATACATATTATGGAAGGAAGAGTCATGACTCTTCCAAGGATATTGTTTTAATGAAATGAATAGATACTGTATTTGATAAGATTTTAGAAGGTCCTCATAGAAACTTGTCTACTCCCCAGAACCCTTCCCAGACTAGGTTATTTATGTAATGTCTGAGAACTTATCACTGCACTTAAAAAATTAATTTAAATTCTGTGCTTTATTTAAATCAACTTGCCCTAATAAAAGCACTTCATGACTCTAATCAGTAACCACGTATACATGTGTTTAACATGTGAGGGGTTTTTTTTTTTTTTTTATTTTTGTTTTGTCTAATGTGTGTGCGTGTGTATGTCTGTGTGTGTCTGTGTCTGTGTGTATGTGTCTGTGTCTGTGTGTTATACTTAAGTATACACTAAACAAAAGAGGATGCTGGGTATCTTCTTCTACCATTCTCTATCTTATTCTCTTAAGACAGAGTCTCTCACTGAACCAACAGCTCCCCAGTTTGGCTAGGCTGTCAGCCAGCAAGCTCTAGCAGACTTCCTGTCTCCATTTCTAACAGCACTGGGGTTGTGTGCATGCTCGGCCACACCTGGATTTTTTTACAAGGGTATTGGGCATCTGAACTTAGGTTTCCATGTTTGCATAGCAAATGTTCTTGCCCATTGAGCCACTCCTAGCCACTATTATATCGTTTCAGAGTTGTTTTGTTGTTGTTGTTTTTCTGACACTGGAAAGATTAGAAAAATAACCCTGGCAACCCAGGTTGTAGTGGTGTATACCTTTAAGCACTTGGAGGCAGAGGCAGATGAATCTTTGAGTTCAGGGCCTGTCTGGTCTACTGAGTTCCAGGACAGCCAGGGATTCAAGAGAAACCCTGCCCCACCTCTCTTTTCTCTCTCTCCTCTCTCTCTCTCTCTCTCTCTCTCTCTCTCTCTCTCTCTCTCTCTCTTTCTCTCTCTCTCTTTCCACACACACACACACACATATACACACAGAGGAAGGAACAAGGAGGAAGAAAGAGAAAGAGACAGAGAGAGAGAGAGACAGAGAGAGAGAGACAGAGAGAGAGAGAGATATGATGCTGGCTACCTGAAGAAAGGAGAAATGAATGAATGGTAGCAAAAGAGACAGTGTAGGTAGAAAACTTTCCTCCTTCCTTTTTATTTAGAGCTGAAATTCAAAGACATCTAGACAAATGATACTAAGCCTATACTACTGTCATCCTTTAAATCAGAATAAGAACATACTCAATCAGCCAGGCATGGTGGCAGAAAGATCACAAGTTCATAACTAGCCTGGGATACAAAGTGAGTTCCAGGACACCTTAGGCTACAACGTGAGAATCTGTCTCAAAAAAAGAAGGAGGGAGGGAGGGAGGGAGGAAGGGAAAAAAAGATGAGGAGGAAGACAATGACCACCACTATCCATAATGACAACCACAACACAGTCAACAAGCAATATGTTTATGGGAATCAGAAAATGTTCTCCATCATGAGAGGCAGGAGAGCTTCTTGAAGACCATCTGACTTACTTTTATAACTTAATAAGAAATAAAGATGCTAGCTACCTGATAGAGATGTCTGAAATTCATCTCACTATCAGACTGCTTTATTCTGTGTCTGTCTGTGCCAATGGCCATCTTTAGTGAATAACAAAATGACCATGGAAGGAAAGGGGCATGGGGAAGTTATGGCTACTCAGCCCATAAGAGATGACCAACATCTGAGATAGTACCCCCGACCTCTTTTGTATCATAAAAAATGTTTCAGTACATAAAAGTACAGAAAATAGTGTGATAAGTCCTATCCTGACCATTAAGTTGAACAATCACCAAAATATGCCTAATCTCCCCACCCCCATCCCACACAGGAATTTCACTCACAAACATTTCCGTGTCTAGCCCTAAAAGCTAAAGGATCTTTTATTGCCATCAATAAAACCTACAATTCACAGGCTAGATAAGCAAGTTCCTTCAAAGAAAAATAGGTTATATAAAGATAAGTAGGAAGGAGGAGATGTTAGGTTTACTTGGATATTGATTTTGCTTTCTCTATTTTTTTTAATTTCTTTATAGAAGTCTTATAAGGTATAATTGTCATACAATTAGCTAAACATTTTTGAAATGTAAAGCTAGACAAGTTTTGACATATATGCTTATCTAACAACATCACTATGATCGAGACAGCAAGCATAGCTACCATCCCAAAGACGTTCTTTGGGTCCGTTCAGCTTCATCTGCCACATCCTTAGGCAACCACTGAGCTGCTATTACTACAGATTAGTTTGCGTTTAATGTTTTCTGGGGCTGGAAATCTAGCACAGTTATTAGAGCATTTGCCTAGCACACACAAAGTTCAGGGTTTGATCTCCAGCAGCACATAAACTTGGTATTTTACATCTATATATTTGGCATCTGGAGTTCAAGGCTAGATGGGCAAATGATGTAAAATTTCAAGATCATCTTCAGCTGCATAGAGAGTTTGAAGTCACCCTGGGATGAAACCCTACCTCAAAAATACAAAATTTTCCATAAATGGAATTATACAATATATTTCTTTATGTTGCTTTTTCTACTCGTGACTATTGTGCTTACTATAATTTAAAATTTTATCTATGATATTGTTATGCATTTTCATTTAGTCTCTCAATCTCACAACATATGTTTAATTCCCATTCATGTGAGCACTGAGCTTTGGCATACATGTAAATTCAGTTCCCTGGCTTGCTCTGCTTCTGGTTTCTCTTATCTGGAATGTGGAAATAGTCCCCTCCCCCTATTTTTTTCAAGTTTGGCAAAGCATTTTTCAACTTTTAAAGGATCCAACATTTATACATCTTTGGAAAAGTACAGGGTCTTCTCTTGCCAGCCTAGTTTAACATATTTATCTGAATTAAATTAATTTTAACAGTATAAAGAAATTCTATTGAAAATACATCTCTTTTTAACAAAATGAATGTAATTAGATAAAACAAAACCATCACACTGAAGTTGGACAAGGTAAACCAACAGCAGAAAAAGAGCCCCAGGAAAAGGCACAAGAATCAGAGACCCACCTGTTCACACACTCAAAAGTCCCATAAAAATATGAAACTAAAAGCTCTAATATACACCCAGAGGACCTGTGCATACCTGTGTGGGCCCTGTGCCTGTTGCTTCACTCTGTGTGAGTTCATGTGAGCTTTGCTCAGTTGATTCAGAGGGCCTTGTTCTTCTTCCCTCTGACTCTGACATTCTTTCAGCCTCCTCTTCCGTGGGGTTCCCAGAGCTCTGAGGGGAGGGATTTGATGGAGATCTTCAATGTACAGCTCTGTATTCCAAGTTCTCTTTCTGCATGATGCCTGGCTGTGGGTCTCTGTATTTGTTTCTATCAGCTGCAGGAGGAAGCTTCTCTGATGATGGTTGAATAACGCCCTGATCACTGAGTATAGCAGCATATCATCAGGAGTCACTTTATCACTACTTTTTTTTTCTTTTAAGGCTAGTATCATTTAGCTTTACCATAGGTCTCTGGGCTATCTAGTCCCAGGTTCTTGGTCACCTAAGCAGTGTTGGCTATGGGTTTCATCTTGTAGAGTGAGCCTTAAATCAAAGTAGACATTGGTTGGTTACTCCCACAAGCTTTGTGCCACCATTGCCCTAACATATTTTTGCAAGCAGGACAGCATTGTAGATCAAAGGTTTTGAGGCTGGCTTAGTATTTAAATTTCTTTTAGTAACCTGCAGAGTACCTTTCTATACCAAAGATAATAGAATGTAGGAGTAAGGGGGTAGGGTTGAGGGAAAGAATGTGGGGAGAGACAGCTAGAATTGAGTGGCATTTAAAGCCAATAGGGAAACCTAGTGCAGTGGAAACTCCTAAAATATATGAAGGTGATCCTAATGAAGCCTTTAAATAATGAGAGATGGAGTTCTAATTAGCATCTCTCGTCGCCAAAAGAAGCTTCCCATACCGTGACTGGGTCATATCCAATTGAGTTGTTGTCCAAAAGAGTCCCATGGAAATCCCCAAACAACTCATACTGTTACCAAGACTATAGGTTGCTCTCCACAAACTGATGGCAAGACCACATTGCTGAAGACAACACCCATACAACTCATTGAACAGGGAGAAGTCAAGCTGGTGCCTAAATAGAAAAGGAATCTTTTAAGATATTTTTCTTGTGCTGGAGAGATGGTTCAGTGGTTGGAAGCTTAGTGCTGCTCTTCTAAGTTATCCTGAGTTCAATTCCCAGCAACCATGTGGTGGCTCACAGCCATCTGTACTGGGATCCAACAGTCTCTTCTGGTATGTCTGAAGACAGCTACAGTGTATTTACATATATATATATGTATATTTATTATATTTATTATATATATAATATATATAATAAATCTTTTTTTAAAAAGATATTTTTCTCAATTCACATACTGAATAATGTGTTTTCGTTTTGCATACCTACTTCGTTGATCTCCTCCCCTACCCCACCCTCACTACCCCTTTCCCTACCAGTTTTCTGCTGGTTCCTCCCCCACAATACATCCTAATATGTTTTCAAGCCACTTAAATTCTATTACTCTTCTCTCCTCTCCCTTAAGACTTCTTTTTTCCTCTCATAGTCCTCTTCCATGGCTGTAGGGACTGACCTAATTCAGGCAGTAAGGGAATGAAGAATGGACAGACTCACAGACGAACACGGAAAAGCTGGAATGAGGTAGTTTGGACTCTGATGGAGAAGCTACAGACCTCCCCACCTCCCAGGTAGGTTATTTCATACAGGTAAACAACGACATGGGTTATTTATTGTGTACAGCTGGGTAATTTATTATATCCAGCTAAACAAGGACACAGGGTTATTATATGCAACTAAACAAGAAGGCAGCTTTAGCTAATCTTGTTAGGAGCAGTCTGTATGAAAACTGCCTTTAGGGTGTAAACAGGTAGGGGGAAGAAAGCTACAGGGAACATTTTGTGCACATACTATCAAGATTCATACTTGGACCCAAGGCCAAGGAAGTTTTATCATCCCTCTGACCCTCCCCTTGGGAAGGAAGGCTTTGGTCACCTCCCCTGGAGTCAAGGCGTTGGAATACTTGACATGGCCATAGCCATGTCAACGATGCACATAATCTCAGGACTTCACTTGCTCCTTAAAGTCTCCTTTTTAGATTCATGCCCTATACCAGAACACACACACACACACACACACACACACACTAAAACTAGAATTCATATGTAAAAGAAAAGCATTCAGTAGTTATCTTTTGAGTCTGGGTTACTTCACTTAGTGATTACCAGTTTTGTATACTTTGCTGCAAATGTCATACTTTCACTTTTTGTTGCAGCTCAATTAAATTCCAGTGCGGGGGGGGGGGAGGGTTGTGTGCCCACGCATGTGTGCATGCAGGCACATGCAACACATTTTATCCATTCATTCATTCATCAATGGAGATCTCTACTGGTTCTATTTCCTTGACTAGCATGAGCAGCGCACAGCATGGATGGGCAGTATCTCTGTGGTATGACTTAGAATCCTTTGGGTACCTGCCCAGGAGTGACATAGCTGGGTCATATGGTAGTTTTAATTTTAGTTTTCTGAGAAACCTCCATACTGATTTCCATAATGTCTGCATCAGTTTACACTCCCACCAGCACTGAGTAAGGAGGAGCTCTCTGTCTCATTACAGGGAGAAGCCTTATAATCACAGAGGTAGCCTGCCTCTGTGGATGTGGTGTGATGTGGTGAGAGCCATCTCAGCAGGGTAATTTCCTCCCTGGTGGTTTCCCTACATCAGTTTGTCAGTAAAATTTTAGCAGTAAACTCCAAAAATTCCTTGAAGTATTGCAACAGACCTGACAAATTCTAGGGTTTTGACATTTAAATGTACACACACACACACACACACACATACATTCCATAAATATGTATGTTTTAAGGAAAAGTAACTTCAAAAATTGTGTTTTCACAGCAAAAAAAGGAAAATAACCATTTTCCTCTTCTACACCAAGGAAAATATGCCTCCTACACTCCTCTCTGACCCTCCCACAAGACATTTCTTAAATCTTTTCACCTTTTGCCACATTAAAAATAAATTATAGGGCTGGAGAGATGGCTCAGCGGTTAAAGCGATTAAAAGCACTAACTACTCTTCCAGAGGTCCTGAGTTCAATTCCCAGCAACCACATGGTGGCTCACAACCATCTGTAATGAGATCTGGTGCCCTCTTCTGGTATATCTAAAGAGAGCAACAGTGTATTCATATAAATAAAATAAATATTTTAAAAAAATAAATAAATTATAAAAAATTAATTAATTAAAATAATTATAGCCGGGCGGTGGTGGCGCACGCCTTTAATCCTAGCACTTGGGAGGCAGAGGCAGGCGGATTTCTGAGTTCGAGGCCAGCCTGGACTACAGAGTGAGTTCCAGGACAGCCTGGGCTACACAGAGAAACCCTGTCTCGAAAAACCAAAAATAAATAAATAAAATAATAAAATTATAAATTTATAAAAAGATTTCTAAATTATATGACAATATATCTAATATAAAAGTAAATGACTTGGGCTAGGACAGGGAAGTTGGCTCAGATATATTGGTCGAAAGCTCTTAGAAACAGTGATCATGGGAGTGTTCACAGAACTTTATTACCTTATTTATTCTTTGACTATTTGTGTTTATTGTCTTGCTTGTTCCTTGACTATTTGGATCTATTGTATTGCTAGTTCCTCAACCTAGAACTGACCTTAATACTTGCATGTAATTAAAATGGTTTGTAGGGAGGGGAAATGGGGAAAGGAGATGACATCTGAAATGTAAATAAATAAAATATCCAATAAAAAAAAGTAAATGACAATCTGTCTACATATTGTCTATTTACTATCAATCAATAAATAAGTAAATAAGTGCTGTGAAGATTAAACAACAAATGCTTTAGAATGTCTTAAAAGATTCCTAACACTGTGTCTAGTGCTTCTCCAAGTTAAGGATGATTCTCACTACTCTGATATCTTTCTCTGATTTGTTGGCAATAATCTCTATAGAAAACCATCAGTTTATAGTAATAGCTACATACATTTTTGTTAATCATTTCAAACTTCACATAAAAATTCAGGTTTTAGGGATTCTTTGTAACCAGGACTATCTGGTATAATTATAGTGGAAATCTATTATGTTATCAAGTTCATGACACGTGAATAGAAGCCTAATAGTTCACTCTCAATTACATTTTTGTTGTTTGATTTCTGAGTCAGGATCATGAGTACCCCAGGCTAGCAACAAACTCTGTATGTATCCAAGAATGAACTTGAACTTCTGATCCCTCTGCCTCTACCTCCTGAATGCTGAGAATTCAGACCGCCATGTATATACCACCATGCCTGCTTTATACAGCACTGAAAATAGAACCCAAGATTTCATACATGCTAGGCATGAATTCTACCAACTGACCTACATTCCCTATTCTTTATACCTTTTGGTATATATTAAACTATGCAATCATTTTTTATTGAATTCTATCACCAATTTGTGCCTCACTTTAAACACATACCCTTTTCCCTCTAATGTAACTGACATTTTTTTCTGTGTCCCACAAGAACTAAGACATCCAGTTTTGTCCACCTATGACCCTTTTTATATTTTACATTGTTCATAAATCTTTTTCTCCCTAGGTAATGAGCTCACTGGCAAAAACATGGGTCATGTCATTTTTCTAGGAGCTCCTGAGTTATTATTGTGTGAGCGATAGAATGAGTAAAACCATCACAAAGCTATACTAGAAATGTCTAAGCTGTTTCTCTTCTCAGTGAAATGGAGCTTAAATAAGACAGCAGGTTATTGAGTTTCCTTATATGTGGCTAAACATTTGTCTTTCTTTTGTTTCAAGTGGCTCCTAAACACTTGCTTCAATATCTCCTTTCATTTAAGTAACAGAACTCCAGATTTATTCAAGATTAAAGGAGCAAAGACTATGGTCTTTGGCCTCCCTTGTCACCATGAAAAGAGCAACTGGGTGAACTTTCCTTTAAAGAGAAGAATGGGGCTCTTCTTTCTCTTCTCTCCTACTGTCTAGAAAATAGATGCAATGCTGTTATCTAACGGCTATCTTAAACTAAAGCACAGGGGCCACCCTAAGAGTTAAAAGAGTTTCATAATAATTCAATCCCTTTAAAATTGAAATTCTCCATTTAGACCCAGCCTGTCTGGAGCGATAGCTAATGTAAGAACTTTGAATGAGAGGCTGGAGAGATGGCTCAGCAATTAAGAGCTATTATTGCTCTTGTAGAGAACTTGGATTCAGATCCCAGCACCCACATGACAGCTCATCATTTGTAACTCCAATTCCAGAGGATCCAGCACTGTCTTCTTACCTCCTCAGGCTCCTGCACACACACACATGTACATGTGCACACACACTGGTGATGTACACAAATTCATGTATACATAAAATAAAAACAAATGTTTTCTTTAAAAAATCTAAAAAGTAAGTTTGGGCTGCAAAGATGGCTAAGTCATTAGAAGTGCTTCTTCTTTCAGAGATCATGTTCAGTTCTCAGCGCCCACATGCTACCTTACACTCTCTTATGGCCTCCTTGGGCACCAAGCATGTACACAAACACACATAGACAAAATTCTCAGACATGTATAAAATACACATATAAAATAAGTGTTAAAAAAAATAAGCTCGCAAGCTGGGCAGTGGTGGCGCACAGCTTTAATCCCAGCACTTGGGAGGCAGAGGCAGGCTGATTTCTGAGTTTGAGGCCAGCCTGGTCTAAAAAAAAAAGCTTGCATGCATGAGAATTTTAGTAATTTTTTTTTTTACCTCAATAACCATGACTGAAAGAAGGAAACAGTCCATCAAGTGCTTACTGCAGAAGCCTGCTGACCTTGGTCCAATCCCAGGAACAGACAATGGAAGAAGAGACTGTCACCATGCCACAGCACACAAGCACATGCATGCACACACACGCACACACACACACACATATGCACACATGCTCAAACAAAAGTAAATAAATAATATTTTTAAATAAATAAAATTTACCAAGTAAAAAATGGCGACTTGATATTCTTCTCATTACCTGCAATCGCTTTGCATTGCCAGAGCCATTTGATTGAACTTCTTCATCTCAATCTTTCTTTTTATCAGCACATACTGATTGCGAAGGTTAATGGATTCCAGTATGACTTTTTCATGTAAAATGTAAGGTTTTTAATTTTTGTAGAGAGAAGGTTTTTTTTTTTTAAGGTTTCTTCTTCTATAAAGACTGCTTTGCATTTTTTTATTTCAGGATTCTACTGTAGTTGTTGGTGAATAGAAACGGGTACCTAAATTGTAAGCTTTTTTATAAATGTGGGATGCTTTCAAGGTTCTGAAAGGTCTCCATCTTTCAGGGGAAAAATCTCTGTGTTCATTACATTAGGCCAATGTGACTTGGGAGAAAACAGTCAAAACATAAATGTATTCTTGAATTTCTCAGTGAATGAAAATGTCCCCCTGCACTCTGGTGAAATTCCAGCAAATCTCATGACTTTTCTGTTTGCTCATGGAAAATAGAAAAACTTTGTTTTTAATGTGGTTTTTCAAGACAGAATTTCTCTGTCCTAGAACTTGCTCACTAGACCAGGCTGGCCTCGAGACTCAGAGATTCTTCTGCTGCCTCTGTCTCCCAAGTACTAGGATTAAAGGTGTGTGCCCTCACCACTAGGGGAAAATAGAACGTTTTGTGTTGATCTCAAGGATCAGAGGAGAAAATTAACTGACCCAAATCATCATCATGGCCAAAACAATTAAAGCAAGCAATTAATGAAAGAAAGCTTTCTTCTTTGTGTATAGGGGCTGCCTCCCCTAAGGCAGGGTTTAGGAGGTCAGCATTGGATGTGAAGAAGACAAGGCTTTTATAGCTCAGTGGTAGGGGGTTTCCAAATGGAGATTTGGCAAGCAAAATAAATAGACAGAGTTATAGCAGAAAATAAGGATATACATTAATCCTAATAATCTCCTGAAATAAGGACAAAGTTGCAAGGTAGTCAAAACAATAAGTAGTTATATAAGCTTTTGAAACAAAGGTAGAATTGCAAGATGGCTATAAACAATTTTTTGAAAGAAAGACATGATTGCCGGGCGGTGGTGGTGCACACCTTTAATCCCAGCACTTGGGAGGCAGAGGCAGGTGGATTTCTGAGTTCGAGGCCAGCCTGGTCTACAGAGTCAGTTTCAGGACAGCCCGGGCTACACAGAGAAACCCTGTCTCGGAAAAAAAAAAAAAAAGAAGGAAAGAAAGAAAGACAGATAGACAGACATGATTGCCACTCCTGGAACAAGAAGTACAGAAACATTCGTAGTTAAGGGTACAGGTGGGGCATAGCCCAATCCTTGAGAAACAGAGGTTAATCATAAATTGGAATGAACCTAGTTTGTCTTTACTATAAATGGCTTTTAGGCCTAAAATGGTGACAGGCTGATTCTTCACTTGCATCTTTAAATCACAAAAATGTAACCTCAATTGAGGCTTAGAAGAGAAAGCATTAGAGCAGTGGTTCTCAACCTATGGGTCTTGACCCCTACAAGAATTGCATATCAGATATCCTGCATATCAGATATTTATGTTACAATTCATAGCAGTATCAAAATTACAGTTAGGAAGTAGCAACAAAATAATTTTTTTTCGAGATAGGGTTTCTCTGTATAGCCCAGGCTGTCCTGGAACTCACTCTGTAGACCAGGCTGGCCTCGAACTCAGAAATCCGCCTGCCTCTGCCTTCCAAGTGAAAGGATTAAAGGCCTGCGCCACCACTGCCCGGCGCAACAAAATAATTTTATGGTTAGGGTCAGCACATCATGAGGAACTGTGTTAACAGGTTGAAATATTAGTAAGGTTGACAAGCACTGCCTTAAAGAAAAGGAATCGAAGCAGTTTTCTTTTCTTTTTTCTTTCCTCCTTAAGTTCTGTCCTTCTTAGTGGCTGATGTTAGGGATTGGGGTTGGAGATCAGGAAGAGGGAAAAGGGGAAAGGGAGTACATAGATTCTAACTGGGTGGACTGCAGTGACATGGCTTTAAGCTCTCTGGGATTGACAGGTGTTGGCGTTGATTTTTGTGGGCATTTATGTGGGTTTCTCAGTGCTTGAGCTATGAGAAGTACAACTCTTTTACTTTCTGTGAGACAGGTTATATATTTTATTTTTCTTGCTTCCACTTCTCCATTACCACAAGGACTTCTTTTGTCTGAAGAACTTGCTTGCTTGTTCATCTCCACCATATTGTTTTTTACAACTCAATTGACATGCCAGGCAGTGTTTTGGGGCAAAAGTATAAGGGACCCTCATATTGGTTTTCTCTCCTATGTAACCTCTATCTGCCCATCACATGTAGTATGTGTCCTTTCTCTTGACCATCTGAAGGGGCTGGCTGTTTCTAATATAATTGGGTAGATCTTCCCCAGTTTAAAAAAAAAAAAAAAAAAAAGGCTGCTAGGCATTCACTTTCTGGCCTTCAGAATTCTTACAAGAAGCCTCCAGACTAGAGTTCTCTAGGATTCAGTAAGAAGGCCTCAAATGAAAGAGCAAAAGGTAGCTCTTCATCCTACTGAGAGGGGCAAAGGAATGCAAGCAAGACTCTCTAAAGATTCTCTCTCTCTCTCTCTCTCTCTCTCTCTCTCTGTCTCTCTCTCTCTCTCTCTCTCTCTCTCTCTCACACACACACACACACACACACACACACACACACATACACACATACACACAAACTCTATTTCTACTGATTGACCTTTGTGGTTTTTAAGAACCACCTTGCTAATGGAAACTTGTTTTGTCTGCTTGGTGGTCTGTCACTTTACTCTGAATTTCACACCTCCTCCAACCTGCTTAGGTCAGAATTTCCTGGTCAACCTTCTGTTACATTTCTTAAAGTTTTAAGATCCTCTGACCCACTAATGTTATCAGCTATGCCTTTAATTCACTCCTTCATCCTCTCTTCCACTCTACCTCAAATTCCTGTAGCTACAAGAAACCTTCCTCTAACAGACTTTGTCTCAACTCTTTGTCTTAAAATAAAATCTATTTTTTTCAGAATGTATATTTGACTATCTTTTTAAAAATCATTTTGTTAAAAATCAAATGTTCCTCTAGATATATGACTAGCTCCTTCGTTTTTGTTGAATAATTACACTAAATATTTTATGCCACTTACTACTATGGTCAACTTTTGAATACTTTAGCTCTTCTCTAAAGGTTTTGGTTTCCTTCAAAAATAGCTAAGCAGAGGGAAGGATGGGAAATACAGGTATATAATATACTCATACCTTTGCCATGATTCTCTTCTGACCCTCCTTCCTATCAGAATAAAACATAACAACCCTAGGCCATGGGGAGATGGCTCAGTGGTTAAAGAGCTTACTACATAAAGATATGAGTTCAGAGATAGGAAGATCTCTGGGCTTGTTGACCAGCCAATCTAGTCAAACAAGTGACCTCCTGGTTCAGTGAGAGAACTTTTCTCAAAATATAAGATGAAGGATCTGGCGCGGTGGCTCAAGCACGGTGGCTCAGCAAATAAAGTGTTTTCTGTGAGAGCCTGATGACCTGAGTTTGATTCCTAGAACCCACATAAAAGTGGCACAGCATGGTTGTGTCTTTTCCCACACTAGTTACACATTAAAATAAGTGCACATACTCACATGAGCACATCCATATGTGACTAACATACATACATATGCACATACTAGAAGGCTATATATAAACATATGTATCAACTTCACTTCTGTTTTCTTATTCATCAAAATTCTGCCTTTTGAATAATATTTATTCAAGGTCCTACCCTCCCTTCCTGGCCAAAGCCTATTGTATAATTTTTATCTAGTCACAGTGGTTAAATTGAACACATACTTAAGTACTTCTTAGCTAAGTGGTACCATGTAAGTATTAGGAATGCAACAATAAATTTTGACAGAAAAGGTCTGGGCTCTCAGGCAAACATCAGCAATAAACAATTAAGAATCAGAGCTTATAATGTCAGGCAATAGTCAATGCAATGAGAAGTAGAGCAATAGAGAGTGTCTTGCAGATAGAGTAGCCAGGAAAGACCTCTCTTGGAAAGAGTCTGTGCAGATCCGAATCAGGTGAGAACTGGTTAACACCAAACGCCCTGAGATGACAGCTCTTGATGCTCTTGAAAATCAGCAGGAAGCTCTGTATGGGAGAGACCTGGAGGGAAGGGAAAGAGCTAGGAAGCAAGTTTGGGGAAATAGTTGAAAGCTAAGATGACAGAGGGTTTAGAAGACCATGAGGAGCTCAGATTTTATTTGAAATTGATGGAAGGCCATGTTGGGTAGAGGAGTAATAAGATTAGTTCTGAGCTTTGATAAGACCAGTGTTTCTGCAGTGTTGAGGATTAACAGTGCAGAAGCAAGGCTGGAACCAAGGACCTAAGTTAGAAAGCTGACTTAAATGACTAGATAAAACACAATGGTTACTTAAAGCAGCAATGGCGGAGTGGTGCATGCCTGTACACCCTAGAGGCAGAGACAGGCGGATCTCTGAGTTCAGGGCCAGCCTGGTCTATAGAGTTCCAGGATGGCCAGGGTATCCAGAAAAACCCTGTCTCCAGAAATCAAAGATAAATAAGTAAATAAATCTTAAAGATTATAGGAAAGTTGTAAAACCAAAATCCCCCCTCCCCCAGTCATTGAAGAATAATAAGCAAATACTGGGGAGGTGGCTCAGCAGTTAAGAGCTCTGGCTGCTCTTCCAGGGGAACTAGGTTCAAATCCCAGCACCCACATGCCTGCTCACAACTATTTGTAACTCTAATTCCAGGGAATCTACCACCCACTCTGGCATTGGGAAGGAAGTATTAGCTATGCACAGGAGCACCCACACATGGAAGCAAAACATCCACACATATAACAACAAATTATTCTTAAAAATAAAATAATAGGCCAGGTGTGGTGGTGCATGCCTTTGATCCTATCACTACGGAGGCAGGGGCAAGCAGATCTCTGGGAGTTCAAGGCTTGGTCTGTAAAGCAAATCCAGCGAACATTCTGGTTGTTAGAGGTGGGGCAGTCAAGTAGTCCGATTCTGAAGCTGACCATTTGGAGAAAACCTATCTGCTAGGAATGCCTACAGAAAAACCGGCCTGATGATGCATCGCTACCCCCAGGACAGTTTTCCCTTAGAGAACTTCAGCCAGTGCAGTCGGTAGACAGAGGAAGAGGAACCTGGAGCACACAAGTGCTGGCTTTTAACCCAGCTTCCAAGCCCTCACAAGCTGCAGCTTCCGAGCCCTGTAGCACTTACCTGCACAAGGAAGTCTGTGATCAGGAAAGAGCAGTCAGGGCTCCCTTTACCCCTTCTGAACACTCTCGAATGGAGAGCATCCCGCTTAGAGAACCTTTCCCTTCCTCTGAGGCTTTGAAGATTTCTTCAACTTTCCACAGAGAATATTTTAAGCCTCAAATGGCATTCCCCACCCCTCCTTTTGAGACATCCTGTTGACCTTTTTTTCTGCATTCTGTTCCCCCCACCCCCGCCCACTCCCTATATAGTGAGATCTCATTTCAGCATCCTATTTTTTTTAAATACAAGAAAACAAAACTAAACTGAAAAAAACAAAAAAAAACAAAAAAACAAAACCCTGTATATTACCACCATGCAATTCTTGGGCTTTCTTGAAGTTAGAGTGCCAGTTAGTTAGTTAGTTAGTTAGTTAATTTTTGTAAGCGTGTCCTTTATATATAAATGATTCAGCTAGGAATCGTGTATTCCCTTCACCCAAGAACAATTTTGTAACTGTCTCTGATATTCATTACCTTGATTCTTGGAACACTCAGAAGCCTTTTATCTTAAGATACATCTAATAATTTGTACTTCTGCAAATTTCACTATAATTAGATACATATTAAGAACTTCTACTGGGGATATCCCTGCACGGATTCTGTTCTCCTCATGCTGTTATAGCCGATCAGGGGATACATGTACACATTAAAAAGTGTTTCGATGTTGCTTATATTTATTTGAATCCTTTGATTAAAGTGATATCTTACAAGCTACTGCACTTTGAAGTTTTTTTTCTTTTCCTCCTTGCAGTAAGCATTCTGTGTAAAGGCCTTTTGAAACTCTATATACTCACTCTCCAACTCAAACTTACATCATATTCTTTTATTATCTTTTGTCTGTATTGACTCATGATTTATTATTTTACTTAATAGCTTCAAATATGTTGTTGTTGTGGTTGAAGTAGGATCTCACCATGTAGCCTAGGTTAGCCTCAAACTTGGACTCCTCCTCCCTCAGCTTTCTGATGGGCATGGACACCGCGCCTGGCTCTAATCTGTTCCTATAAGTTATTTAATTTAATGCTCAAATTGTCCAAAGATTTTGGCCACTGGAAACTCCTGCAGGCTGACTTTGGGGGTTTTGGTTGGTTGGTTAGTTGGCTTTACATAGCCCCCTATTCTTGGGGCACTTTTTTTTCTTGATATTCTACGCTTATCTTATGCTTTTGCTGCCCCAACACTGGAATCAGCTGTTTCTCTAAGAGTCCTGTCTGTTGCCTTTGTGAAGGATCACATGATAAGCCCAAAAGTGATACGCTCATTTGTCACTAAGATGTTGCTGCTTGCTCCTTCGACCTATCAGTGGTTGAAGCTAAGGAATATCAAGATAGAATACAAGATACATACATGTAATGTATCAGTGTCACTTTTTGAATCTATATGATGTTAAAAACAGATTCACACAAATACCTTCTAATGTAGCATCATGGGAACTCTTCTAGTTGTCTTCTTTACCATCTAACCTGGTTCCAACTTTTAATAGAATTATGCATATAATTAACTCCTTTTAAAGCAATGGATTACTCATTGTCACCATTGCTCCCCTCCCTGAAGTGATGCCTTCCTCACCCACTCAGCCTTTGACACCAGTCCTGCCTGTCCCTCCTTTGTGAAGCCCTCCTCAGTCTATTTAATTTGTCTGTCTGTCCGTCTGTCTGTCTGCTTGTTCTGCAACAAGGTCTCACTATATAGCACAGGCTAGTCTCAAAAGCAAATGCTGAGATTCCAAGCATTTGCGCCATGTCTGGCCCTGCCTAGGCTTTGAGCCTCATACGAAGCTTTTCTCTGTAGATTCCTAATAGGCTATGCCAGGTTCTTTCTGTTCAGGCTATGGCTATATGTGAGGGGGAATCTTTTGTAAATTCTGTCCTTTCCCACAATGGGCTCTAAAACCCTACTCTGAGCTTCTGTGACAGTCCTCACATTAGGCCCAAATACCTGATGGCTTCTAGATCAAATCCAAGAAGAGGAATTAAGGGAACAGAAGAAAGATAAAGAGAAGTATAAACTCCATGCATGCACATTCATACATACATTCATACATACATATAATTTTGCATGCATGTGCCTGTGTGTGTGTGTGTGTGTGTGTGTGTGCTGTGAAGTTGACTGAGAGATCCTGGGGAATAAAGAAAGAGAGAAAAGAGAACTGAACTGAGTCCAGAGCCTCGGACACTCCAAGCTTTGACATTTCTCAGAGTTATAAGGAGGAACCAACAAAGTTAAACTGTGAAGAGGCCAAAAACGTAAGGGGAAAACCAAAAGAAGTTTCTTGGAAGCCAATGTGTTCCAAGAAGATCATTTGCCTTAGCTACTCTGTGATGTCAAGTGAGATAAAGACAGAGATCAGCACTGGGTTTCGTGATATGCAGGTTAACGGTATGCTTGCTGCCTCACTAGGGAACATTGGATTTCAATAACCTTACTGGAGTAGTTGCAGTAAGGTGGCCCTGGAAAGGCTGGCATGGGGATGAAAAACCCGAAGAATTCTTGTGACTTTGCCTATCAAAAGGAGTGAAGAAATGAAGCAGTAGCTAGAGGATGTGTTAAAAGACTTCTTCATTAAATAAGAGATGTTAATTGAATTTATCTATTAATCACCCTACCAAAAAAGAAGCATATTGGACAAGGAAAGATATGGAATAAGTATAACAATAACTAAGGCTTAAAGCACAGGAAGACAGTTGTGTCTGTGTCTCGTACTAAACAGGAACAGTTCAGCTTTCACAACCTAAAGGCAGATAAGTACATGGGGCAGAAGTGGCCAGAGGGTGGAATTTCTCTTTTCTTTCTCATTGAAACAAGAAGCAAGGTCAACAGCTGAGCTGAAACGTCAACAAAGAGGCTTGAAGGTTAGCAGTGTTATCTGGGGGAGTGGGAGAAGTAAATAACCTAAGGACTGGCAAAGAATTACTGGACCACACTGAGTGGCCAGTTGAGGCTTGAAGTCATAATTTAAAATTTAGTTCAATCAGCATGATAGTTTGTCTTCTCCAGTTTAGGCCCTGAGCAGGAGGGGAAGCTGTGTTTCACAAGCTGGGGATTTTGCCAGGCCAGTACCAATAGAGAAAAAAGCAAGTATATTGAGGGTCTCTCTTAGGTAGGGTTTTGTTGCTGTGAAGAGGCACCATGACCACAGCAACTCTTATAAAGGACAACATTTAATTGGGCCTGGTTTACAGTTTCAGAGGTTTAGTTCATTATCATAGCCGGCAGACATGGTGCTGGAGAAGGAGCTGAGAGTTCTGCATCTTGATTTGAAGGCAACCAGGGGAGACTGGCATCCTCAGTCAGCTAGGAGGAAGCTCACCACCACCACCCACTCCTGAAATGAGTAGAGCCTGAGTGTAGGAGGAGACTTCCAACCCCCACCCCCAGTCACACACTTCCTCCAACAAGGCCACACCTCCTAACAGTGCCACTTCCTATGGACCAAGGATATTCAAACCACCACAGGGCCTAACTGCTCATAGCACAAACCATTTCATGAAAGACTTTGTAAGTGTTAATTATATACAGTTTAATGGATTTAAACAAAAATTTAGCCAGGTGTGGTGGCACACACCTTTAATCTCAGCACTTGGATGGCAGAGGCAGTGAGATCTCAGTGATTTTGAGGCTAGTCCAGATGACATAGTGAGTTCAGGCTTGCTAGGAATGCATAGTGAGACCCTAGCTCAAAAAACAATTTAGAATAATTACAGATTAATCATTATGATATGTGTATATATAAAGATATGTAAAAAGGATAAAACTACATAAATTAAATATCTTCTCAACTACGACTTTCAATAAGATTGGAAATAAAAATGTTCATGTTAAACAAAGATTAGTTGTTTGGAATATCATCATCGTGATCTTCATTATCATCAATATTATTATTTTTTTAAACCTTTTATTGGTTATTTGTGAATTTCACATCATGCACCCCAATCCCACTCATCTCCTCCTCTCCTTGTACCCATCCTCCACTTTACAACCTCCTCCCACCCAAAAGAAAGAAAAAATCTAAAAGTCGAAATTGAGCAAGTCACAATGTGCCCCACAGTATTCCCTTCGGACCACATAGCTTTACTTGCAAATGTTCATTACAATGAGTCATTGCTCTTGTTTGAGGCCCCTGGCTCCTACTACACCATCAATACTGGATCCTCACCAGGATTCCTCTCAGATATCCTGTTGTGTTGTGGAGATCCTGCTGCTTTGGATCTGCAGGACTGGCCTCTTCACATGCTCCTGCAGTTCAGACACAGCGTGGTTGTTGGGATGGGACAACTCAAAGCTCTGGATACAAAGCTCTGGGGCTAAGTGGTAGCTGAGCTAATCAACCTGCCAGCTCTTTGGAACCCACCACCAGGGCAAGCTCTCCAGCACTTCCCTGGCTAGCTCACCCAATGCTTCAGTCATCAAGGGGCAAAGCTAGCTCTCATGCCCTCAGGGCAGGCTCACCTGCACCCCTGCTAACAGGCCCAGCTCTATTATGCTGCCCAAGAGAGTTGTAAGGCTCACTCTCCTGAGTTACAGCCAGTGAGGAGCAGGACCAGCTCTCCTGCCTGCTATAGATAGTGAGGAGTCCGGCGGAGAGCATCTCTCCCTCAACCATGATACCACATGGGGTCATCTCAGGAGTGCTATGCCCCATCTGTATAGTGTGACACTGAGCAGGGGTCATCCTGTGCATGGCCTGCCTGCCTGGGCCCCTGCTGGGGTGATCTCAGGGAGCTTCGTTCACCTGGACTTCATGGCCACCAATGCTATTATTAAATAATACCATTGTTGGCTCCGATAAATGTTGTTCTTGCTGCAAACTGAGTGCAGTTTAGGAATTTCTGGACTGAACTTTTCCCCTTTGCATCTGGGATCCTGTCTTAGTTTGAGTATCCACTGCTCTGAAGAGACACCATGACCAAGGCAACTCTTACAAGGAAAAACATTTAACTGGGGCTGGCTTACAGCTTCAGAGGTTTATAGTTCATTATCATCATGGCAAGAAGCATAGCAGTATCCAGGCAGACACGGTGCTGGAGAAGGAGCTGAGGGTTCTATATCTTGATTCAAAGGCAGCCAGGAGAAGACTGTCTTCCAAACAGCTAGGAGGAGGGCCTCAAAGCCCACCCCCACAGTGACACGCTTTCTCTAATAAGGTCACACCTACTCTCACAGGCCATACCTAATAGTGCCACTCCCAAATATATTCAAACCACCACTGGTCCATTAACTTAAATTTTTCCACTCACTCTCTGTTTCATTCTTAGACACCATTAGTTCATCAATTTTATGACCTGTCAGGCAGTGTAACTAAGTCAATAGGGGAGTAAATAAATACTGACTGTGAGAATAGCTACAGGTAGATCACAAATGACTCCACTTTTGACACCCAGGTGTTCTTAAGGCCTCAGTCCACTCACTCATCAGTCTACTGACCATGGCTTTTATATACTCACTATGCAAACAAATGCCATGTGTGGTGTCTCAGTAGACAGACATGAACATTGGATACTAAATTTTAGTCCTCATAAATTTCCTGATGAGGCATGCATTCGAAGAGCTCTATAATAAAGTATACGTGAGAATTATCGTTAATAACAATGAATGCGAGATGCGCCACGGCTTCGGTAGCGACCGGCTGTCCTCTGCTGCTTGAGCGGCGCCAGCACCTTCTCTAGGAGCTCGCAGCAGCCGGCTGGCCCCTGCTCCACGGTAACCATGTGCGACCGGAAGGCGGTGATCAAAAATGCAGACATGTCGGAAGAGATGCAACAGGACTCGGTGGAGTGCGCTACTCAGGGCTTGGAGAAGTACAACATAGAGAAGGATATTGCGGCCCATATCAAGAAAGAGTTTGACAAGAAGTACAACCCCACCTGGCACTGCATTGTGGGCCGGAACTTCGGTAGTTATGTGACACACGAAACCAAACACTTCTTCTACCTGGGTCAGGTGGCCATTCTTCTGTTCAAATCTGGTTAAAAGCATGGACTGTGCCAAACACCCAGTGATCCATCCAAAAACAAGGACTGCATCCTAAATTCCAAATACCAGAGACTGAGTCTTCAGCCTTGCTAAGGGAACACCTCGTTTGAATCTGTTGTGTTTTGTACAGGGCATCATTCTCTGTACAAGTTTGTGGTTATAAAATTAGTAAAACAGCTTACATTTGTATTTATTTTCTAGTCCATACTTCTGTACCCCATTTTTTTTCTCCTTTAGGTCATTCCTTTAAAAATAAATCTGTTGGAGATGTAAAAAAAAAAAAAAAAAAAAACAACAATGAATGCTACAGTTACACAAAGTGGAATTCTGTTATGCATAGAAGGATTTCATGTTTAAAATAGCAGGCTTTTGAAAGATAAAGATTAGAATAAGATACACTTGACAGAAGGAACAAGAGCAAAAATAGTGGAGGCAAAAGCAGGGAGTGGGTGACAAGAATAAAACGTTTAAAAATCATTTGGTGGCGATAACAAAAAATCCATTCACTGAGCAGCATCCCAAGTCCTTCTGTTACGTGTGCACATATGCATATAGTTGTATATGGAACGTGTTACATGTGCACATATGTATATAGTTGGGTTTTGTGGGTTTTTGTTTTTTGTTTTTTTTTTTTGTTGTTGTTGGGTTTTTATTTGTTTTTTTGAGACAGGGTTTCTCTGTATAGCCCAGGCTGTATTAAAGGCGTGTGCCACCACTGCCCAGCACATATAGTTGTATATGGAACCTTGGTGTCATTCAGATCCTAACCAATTGTCAGAATCCCTCTGATCTATTTTAAAATACCTGAATGGTAGAGTTTGGTCCGTTTTGGCTATAATACTAACAGTCAAAGTGACTATTTCTAGGGTGTATAACCTGCTATAATAAGTATTCTTATGGAAATTGGGTTCAATGTGTCAGAAGAGCTGAAAGTGATGTGTAGTTCATTAAGAAGACAAAGAGAGGACTTGTAAGGAGAGTATACTTTTAAAAAAAAGATTCAAGCTGTAATAAGAGCTTGAGTCTCTGCTTTTCCCATGTGACTTTCCTTGGAGATGCTACTCTTTGTATATGCTGTTGTCTCACCCGGAAAGGGCAAGCAGTGATGCTCAGGTGGCAGAGGCAGGTAGATCTTAGAGTTCAAGGCCAGTCAGTTCCAGGATAGCCAGGACTACACAGAGAAACCCTGTCTTGAAAAACCAAAATATAAATATAGATATAATACAGATGTAGGTATAGATAAAGGTATATGTATATGTACCTTTACTATTGAAAATTGAAACTTAAAAATTATAAAAGTCTCGAAAAAAAAATTATAAAAGTCTTCTAAAACGGGAAGTAGATGGCGTAAATCTGGCAAACCAGGTTCAAGTTTTGTTGGTTTTTTTGTTTTGTTTGGTTTTATAAATCAGATTTTTATTAAAATCTTGTGACTTTACTGATTTATTCTTCCTATAGAATAAGTATACATAGCATACTGGGCAGATACTGAGTCTAAAACATCAGCAACAACTGAATTCTAGGCCCAGGTTTAATGTTGTCTAAATATATGACTTATACCTAAGACGATGTTTCATAATTTCATATAGGAGTAATAATACCATCTGTATTTTTCTTTTGAGTATTTCAATTTAAAACTTTATTTTTGAGACTATCATGCATGAATACTGTCTTTACATAATTTGTACCCTCAGCCTTCCCCTCAACTCCTTCCTTGCCCTTAGTCCCTTTCAAATTCATGACCTTCTCTTTATTATTATAGCATATAAATAGACTCAGTGTATATAAATGTATATATGCAAAACCTACTGATAGGTACATATTTGTTGTGTATGTGTCTTTTTTCTGCTTTTAGGGAGATAGAGGGGCTTTGGTTGGTTGGCTGGTTTTGTTTTTGGATTTTTGTTCATTTGTTTAGTTGGTTTGGTTGGTTT
This sequence comes from Mastomys natalensis, assembly GCA_021653895.1. Classification (NCBI taxonomy): domain Eukaryota; kingdom Metazoa; phylum Chordata; class Mammalia; order Rodentia; family Muridae; genus Mastomys; species Mastomys natalensis. The sequence continues at coordinate 181,215 of JAJTUV010001875.1, read as the reverse complement.
ATTTTGTTTTTTGGGTTTTTTTTTTTTTTTTTGGTTTTTGGTTTTTGGTTTTTGGTTTTTCAAAACAGGGTTTTTCTATATAGTTGTGACTGCCCTGGAACTTGCTCTGTAGATCAGACTGGCCTCACCTCTGCCTGCCATGTGCTGGGATTAAAGATATGTGCCACCACTGTCCAGCTTGTGTATTTGTTTTTTTAGTAGTACAGTGCATAATGTGTTACTACGAAGAGCATGGATTCAAATAGAAATGACTATAAAAATAGTCATTTGGGAAGATGTGGTAACTCACAGCAAGGATGAGAGGCTGTGGAAGTAACAGAGCAGCAGTAACAGCAGTAATGGAATTAGCATGGACCAGTTACTAAAATTAGGATACTAAGAAAGTGGATAGGAAAGTAATTTTGAAGTGTTCTTAAATAAACACATTCAATCTGGCTTAAGATAATCTTTCAGAGTCTCAGTAAATGCCTGCAAATGAGGTATACTACACTCATTAACGAATAATCTTCCAAAAAGAAAATGGTGCTCTTACATATGAAACGCCTATGAAGGAAAGATTTAAAATATTAAAACAATACTTTTAAACTATAACTAGCCTCTAGAGTAAGTTTTGTATGAGCTGCATGGTAGATGGGAATACAATGATGTTTTTATTTTTTTCTATTTGATTGTACATACACACATATCATGGCATGAGTATGGAGGTCAGAGAACACCTTTTGGTAGCTGGTTCCCCCCTTCTACCATGTGCATCTTAGGGATCAAACTGGGTCATCAGGTTTGGCTGCAAGCATCTTTACTTGCTGGGCCATCTTTCTGGGCCACAGTGATATTTCTGACAGTGCCAGATGACTATCTCACCCAACATTATATTCTCTATCAGTCATGCTATGGTAGCCAATGTGCACTGTTTCTAACTTAAAGACATTGGAAATCAGTTTCACATGTATAATTTTATAATAATTCAACAAAAAAAGATGTGTTATATAATACCCAGGCATAATAATATATTAGTAGGGGCTCAAGAGCTGGCTCCGTGGTTAGGAGAGCATACTACTCTGACAGAGAACTGGGATGGGTTCTCATCTCCCACACTGAAAGGCTCACAACTACCTGTAACTACAGCACCAGAGGATCCAACACCTTCTTCTGGGTTGCATGGACACCTGTGCTTACATGTGCATATACCCACCCACAGACACGCTCACAAAATTAAAAAGTAAAATCTCTTAATAAAAAAAAAAAAAAAAAAAAAAAAAGAACATAGTGAGTGCTGGAGAGATAGCTCAGTGGTTAAAAGTACCATCTACTATTCCCAAACAACCTGGGTTCAATTCCCAGCACCCACATGGCAGCTTATAACTGTCTGTAACTGCAGTTCCAAGGGCTATGATACCCTCATACAAATGCATATAAAATAAAACTAAGTAAGTTAATTTAAAAAAAAAAAAAAAAGAACAGGCTAATGGAAAAGAAACTTTTTAAAAAGCAATTGTGTGTGTTGTGTGTATGAATTTGTTTGTGTGTCTGTGTGTTTATTTTTGTGTGTATGTGTGGTGTGGTGTGTGTGTGTGTGTGTGGGGTGTGTGTGTGTTGCCAGGGAGGTGCTAGGAATCCAATTAAGGTCCTCTGGAAGAGTAGCAGCAGCCAATACTCTTAACCACCGAGCCATTCTCCCAGGATCCTGTACTATAATGTTTTAGTTTCATTGTGTGCCCGGGATTTGTTATTATAAGATAGTCTAGAAAATGTTTCTTTTCCTTATAATTGAAAGCACTTTGGAAACTGATGTTTGTCCATAAAAGTTTCATGTATGTATATGTACCTAAACACATTGTCTCTCAGATTCTTAGAATGCCAAAGTAACACACACACACACCATTAAGCTTCTAAACTGCGTATCTGAACTGAATAATGAAGAGACCACCTGGAACTCCATAACTTCCCTGTAGTATCCTAGACGGAGACATGAAAGATGGGCAATGTGCTGTTGAGACTACTCAGATCCACAGACTACTAGAAGGGAGAGGGACTTATTTAATTGACAGCAGAAAACATGAAAGCGTTTTCTACCTAGGCAGAGAATGCCTTCCTGAACCACAGAGCAGAGGTGGACAAACCCAGAACACATGAGAACACATGTGGTATAGTCAGTCCCCTTTCATCTTTTACTTTCCCCAATCCACTAGGGAAGTCAATCACACTAAGTAAGAGCATCATTTAAAAGAGGAAGGCTGTGGAGGACAGCTTCCCAGGGAAGAAGACATCTAAACTGCAATTTAGAAGAAAAACTTCATCAAGTGTCTAACAAGCCTGGTGGAAATCTTAATAAGCAGAGTTTGAGGAACTGAAGGATGGGTAAATGAATATATTTCCCGTAAATAAATACAGAGCATATGGCCTGGCATTGTATTTGGCAACTGGACAGAATACCTGAAATTGGGACTCTCTAAACAAAGCAGAGAACATATGGTCAATGGAGACTCAGGGAATATCTGGGTAAAAGGTTCTAAGATTCGAGAGGAAGGAGCCAAGGAAAGGGTGACTGAGTCACAGAAACACTGCAGGTAAAGGAACATCTAACGCCCTTAGCACTGCTAAAGTCCTAAAAATAAAGGGGAGAGAGGAGCCAGCAAAACCCCTAAGAGTTTGTTCTCTGGTGTGACTGTTATCAGCAGCCTCCAGCAACACCTAGTGAGTAGGCTATTGGAGTGGGTGATGATGGACATGCAGTAATATCAGACTTTAAGGTCAGCAATAAAACAGCAAGGCCCAGACAGCTGTGATAACACATCCCTGTAATCCCAGCTCTCCAGAGGTAAAAGAGTGGTCTACACAGCAAGCTCCAGTCCAAGTAGGATACATGGGGAGGCCTTTTCTAATAAGACAACTTCAAAACAAATAACAAAACAACAAAGTGCTTAGAAGATGGGCAGCAAGCACCCATACAATAATGCTGATTCTACTTCCTCTAAAGTCATACTTAGTAACAAATGGCAGTGTCATAACTATTATACTCCATGTGTTATGTGTTCTTTAAATAGAAACTATGCTGCAATACAACTTCTAAAAGGTAATATTTTTAACCTAAGGGGGAAGCTGGTAAGATAGATTATGTTTTGGTACTGCTTGCTTAATTTTTTCCTATATAGGTATAAATTTCCAGGTTTCCATGTTTAAAATAAATAACTCAATCCAAGTAAAGTATCTCTTGGCAAAAGAAAGAAAAGAATAAAAACAACAAACTATGTTTTTAAAATCTCAAATTTTCTTGAGAAGGGAATAAAAGACTAATTATCACCTAGAAAGCTACTGGAGAAAGGAAGTAATTTGTAAAAATCCAATAGCTCGATGAGGACAGCAAGCCAAATGATTCTGGGAGAAGCGGGAGGTGATAATTGCTTTCAGAATTTGAGTTTGCTTCTTTGTATTTCAGTATGCAAGTGTTTAAAGTCACATCCACAGGGAAGAAAAACGAACACTTTTATAGGAGCAAGAAACTCACAAAAGAAGAACACAAAGCCAAAGACAAATTTAAAATGTGTAACCTCATTAGTAGCCAATGAAAGGGCTATCCCTTTTGCCGCCAACAAAGATTGATAAGGACTTGATGAGAGAAGGAATAGGTGGTCTCACAGGCAACAGTTGGAAAACAAGATGGACAAAAATGTCCAAAAGGCTTAAAAATCAACGTATCTTCTGTTTCAAAAACTCCATCTCTTTTTTTTTTTGGTTTTTTCGAGACAGGGTTTCTCTGTATAGCCTTGGCTGTCCTGGAACTCACTCTGGAGACCAGGTTGGCCTCGAACTCAGAAATCCGCCTGTCTCTGCCTCCCAAGTGCTGGGATTAAAGGCGTGCGCCACCACCGCCCGGCGAAAACTCCATCTCTAATATTTACTTTTGAGAAATAGCCAGAAGCATTCAGTGATTAAATATTCAGTTTTAAACAGTATTGTCTATTGTGCCAATGAGTCTTATGTCAACTTGACATACAAATTATCTGAAAGGAGGGAACCTCAATTGAGAAAATGCCTCCATAAGATCTGGCTGTAAGGCCTTTCTTAATTAGTGATTGATGCCAGAGCCCAGTCCATCTCTGGGATGGTGGCCTGGCATTCTATAAGAAAGCAGGCTGATGCACTGTCACCTGAGGTTGTAGTGATGTTCGTGGACCAAGCTGCCTCCGAGGGCCTTGTCTGCGTCCGTGGTGCTACTGCAGCTAGGGTCCGTGTTCTTTGTTCGTGCTGTTGCTAGAAACCATGTAGAAACCCATGATCTGTGTTCCCACTGACCATGAAGAGCAAGAAAGGAAGCTACTTTTGCAGAGATATCGATGATTACAGACATATAGTTGAAAAAATGGGATATGGAAGTCTTCGGTGACAACCTCTACACTCCACCCCAAGAAGTAGCAGCTTAACAGGAAGCCATCAAAGAGACCTCTTAAAAAGTGTGATAAGGATGCTGAAGTTAGCTCTCTACAACTGATGGCTTCTGTCAGATTCTATTTAAGAAACAAGCCACTGACAGTTTTGACCATGCTCCCTTGAGGATATAGATAACACAAATTGGATTTGATTTTTTTTTTATTTTTTTATGTTTTTATTTTAATTTTAGTGGTTTTTTTTTTAAGAGAGAGAGAGAAGGAAATGGAAGAACTAGGAAATAAGCGTGATAGGGTGCATGATGTGAAATTCCCAAAGAATCAATAAAAATATTATGTTGAGAAAAAAAAAAGAAAGAAAGAAAGCAGACTGAGAAAGCCAAGGAAAGCAAGCTAGTAAGTAGCACCCCTCCATGGTCTCCACATCAGCTTCTGCCTCCAGGTTCCTGCCTTTTTTGAGTTCCTGTCCTGACTTCCTTAAAGATGAAAAGTGATCTGGAAATATAAGCCAGATAAACCCTTTCCTCCCCAACTTGTTTTTTGGTCATGGTGTTTTATCATAGCAATAGAAATCCTAAGACATCTATTAAAACTAAAATATCCAAGCCCAGCAGTGGTGGCACATACCTTTAATCCTGTCACTCAGGAGGCAGAGGTAGGTAGATCTCTGACTTTGAGGGCAGCCTGTTCTACAGAGTGAGTTCCTGTACAGCTAGGGCTATACAGAAAAACCTTGTCTCAAAAACAGAAACAAAAAAGAACCTAAAATATACAGCAAAATCTATTGGTGATGGTAGGATACTTCTATGCTTTATATAAGGGTACAAATCATGTAAAATGATATGTATCTGAAAGAAATTCACAGTACTGCTAATCAAGCAGATTCTGAAATAATGTATACAGATTGAGCCCTAACATTTATAAATTGTATAGTTACATATATAACTATATCTTAATTGAAGGTTTTCTCTCCAAAGAACAAAAACTTGAAGTTTAGATGTCATACAGGGGAAACTGAGCCAAGTATAATGATGGCATCTGTCATCCCAGCATTCAAGAGGTTGAGGCAGGAGGATTGTGAGTTTAGAGATGGCTTGGGTTAGAAAGGGGTGGGTAGAGGTCACTGTAATACCAAAGTGACACAGATGGGGGAAAATATAACAACCTTACTTTTAAATGATTTTATAATCAATCTGTAACATTTGTTTATCTCATTACCAAGAAGATAATAGTCTCAACCTTTAGCAATATCTCAGGATCTCAAAAACAAAAATAGCCATTATTGATGTTTTTTCAGAACTTTCAAAATGCCAAAATGATCTCTGTGTGAAAAGGCAGTCTATAATAACTGTGTTTGCTGAATTGTGTTCTTATTATTCATAGAACCATGGTGAGGCACAGGTTCCCAAACCCAAGGTGTCTTTTGTAGTCAAGGTTATCTGCAGGAAGAGTAGAGGTCAGCTCTCTGATTTAAGTGGAACGTTAGCTGAATACAGGATATTGTCAAGGTAATCACGATACCTCACAGCTGCTATCCCAGCATTTGGAGGCAAAGGTAGGGTGGAACCATGGGTACAAATTTGAAGGCAGGAGGAAGGGAAAAAAGGAAGAAGGGACAGAGGGAGGGAGAAAGGGAGGGAGAGAGGGAAGGAAGGAAGGAGGGAAGGAAGGAAGGAGGGAAGGAAGGAAGGAGGGAAGGGGAGGGAGGGAGGGAGGGAAGGAAGGAGGGAAGGAGGGAGGGAAGGAAGGAGGGAGGGAGGGAAGGAGAGAGAGAGGGAGGGAGAAAGGGAAAGAAGAAGAAAATTATTTGAACTGCTATAACAAAATACTGTAGACCAGATGAGTTAGAAAAATAAAACAAAAACATCTCAAAGTACCAGTGGTTTAGCATCTAATACAGGAAAATGACCTGGTTCATAGAGACTGTAATACCACTATATCCTCACATGGTAGAAAAGACAGGGTCTGGGACCTCTTATATGGGCAACGATCCCTCTCATGATGGCACTTCCTGACACCTTCACATTGTTGATTATGTTTTAACTTAGGAATTGAGGGCTGGAGAAAGGACAAATTCACAAGCATTCAGACTGTTGCAGAGATTGAGTTCTACACCTTTATTTTTTTAAGGTATTAAGAATACCTAAAAGGTACTGAAGGATTCGGCACTAATTCAAAGAACTGCAGCTAAATTATAAGACTAAACTCTCTACAGAGCCACAGAGTTCATCTGATGTAAAAAAAGTTGAGTAATAGGACCAACCACTCTGGTTTTTCCTAGGTCTGAGTGGTTTCCGCATATTTGAGAAATTACTTGCTAAAACATAGAGAGTGTCTTGGGAAGCGGTTAGTTACAGCTGGCATCACAGATACCAAGTGCTAGGAAATGAACTAGGGAAAGTACAGAAGTGCTGCCTTTGACCACATCTACACCTGGAACTCAAGTTTGCTGCAACAAGACCACTATAAGGTGAAAAAGAGGAAGCAAGGCCGGAGACAGAAGAGAAAGAAACAGCCGAAACTACAGAGACAGACATACAGAGGACAACTGTTTGTCTCGAGTCAACAAACATCTGCTTGAAATATCCAAGTCCCTCCCTGCAAGGGAGACAGAAAGACTGTGGAACTGTGTGACCCTAACAAAATACTCTATAATAACACCATAATGGTTGGCCACTGAATGATTCTATACTACATAGCTCTGTGGTGGAAATACTTCTCTGCTTATATACATTATGATTTCATTCTTTCTGGCTCTGTCGTCATTTCAAAACATGCTCTATTTCTTTTCTTTACCTAGAAATTTTTTTGGTTGCTTGTAATATTTCTCGAGGAGAAGAATAATTATACAAAGGGCTGGTGTTTGCCAAGAGGAAATGGATTTTAATGGAAACCTCTTAAGTCAGACAGACCTTAATAAGATCAGTAATGAACAGTGTGCTCTGGGCAGCTAACTCTTCAGCTTTCATGCACATTTGTTGTGGTTAAGTGATTTGTGAGCAGAGGATTTTAAGTAGGGGTTTCAATTTTTTTTCTTCATTCTTTTTTCTCTTGCACAATGTTTTCAGACAAACATGCTAAGACTTTTAAATCTTGTCATTATATGTTGATTTATAAAATAAGAATGCTGATAATGAACCAAAGATACAATTTTTTTTCTAATGAAAGATTAAGAACAAACAAAAACTCACTGAACCAAAAATTCTGGTTTTTCCCTTTGATAATGTAGTGTCAGGCCTTGGCCATGACATTGAACAGTCTTGTAGTTCAATTTCCTCTGTTGTAAATATCTTCAGTGCCTGCACTGAGTACCTCAACTGATGTATGTGCAAAAGTCTTTAAAATTATAAAATGGTTAAATGAGAAATATAAGTGATGCCTTATATCATTTAATATTAAAAATATAGACTATCTCCTTTGATTTTTATCTAGAAAATAAGTCTCTGAAGATCAGTCTAAATTTATAAAAGTTAATAAATAGGTTCTTTTAATTTTATAGTTATTTTTCCACATGGTATATTTTCTTAAAGACTTATTTTATTTTTATTTGTCTGAGTGTTTGTGTGTCTATATCTGTGTATGAGTTTGTGCAAGTGCAAATGTCCACAGAGAACAGAAGGGGTCATTTCCTATACTGGAGTTACAGTGGTCATCAGCCACTCAGTTTGTCCTGGGAACCGAACACTAGTCTTCACAAGAGCCACAAACACTCTTTACCACAGAGCTGTCTCTCCAGCCCCTGTGATGGATTTATTCAAAGCAATTATTAATGTTTTCTTGCAGTGACTGTTTCCAGGACTCTTATTTTCTCCAAAGTTTTCTGAATTACTTTTATGTTCCTTTGAATCCCGGAGGTGTTCTTCTGAGATTTGCTATTTATTTTAAGCTGTGATATTGAAAATGAGATTCTATACAGGGGACAACCAAAGAAAGCCAAATAGAGAACAAGAGAGAGTGGTGCTACTTAAAACAACCGCATTCCCCTGTTGGAAGCCTGCAGAGAATGTGTTGAGATTTACTAGACGAATACTCCAAATCTACTTTGTGAAATTACCCAGTGCCTGAGGACTAGGAAGGTACTGAAATACCCACCATGAAGAGGCTCTCTTGTATTTTCCCCTCTAGCGCTTTAGTGTCTGGATACTACAACTCTGTGGAGCTGTGAATTTATAGATTTAAACTTGCTGATGCAAGACAGCCTTGTGATGAATCGTGATATCAGACAAGCAGAATTTATTTTGGTGGCTCCATAAAATGGGCTCCTGAGTAGGAAAAAAAAAAATCTCAAGCCTACTCTTTTACAGAAATTCTATTTCTCAATTCTGTCTAAACCTAAATAGAATTTGCCTTTCTATTCTTAAACCTCTCTCAACAAAGCAAAAGCTGAATTTACACACCAATCAGTCTTTGCCTTTTATCCATCAACACTTTGGTTGCAGACAGACTACATTGCTGGCTGGTTTAAGAAGGATGAAGCCTCTTGACTCCCTCACACCTCTTCCCTATGTGTGTATCACAGAAGCTTGGATTAGAACAAGTGATCTGAGCAAGTGGTGGCGCCTGATTCTCTGGCTGACCTTGACACTCTCTCACATTCTTTTCCTAGAGGATATAACCTAGCTAATAAATACAGTGTACTGGCTGGTTTTGTGTGTCAACTTGACACAAGCTGGAGTTATCACAGAGAAAGGAGCCTCCCTTGAGGAAATGCCTCCATGAGATCCAGCTGTAAGGCATTTTCTTTATTAGTGATGGAGGAGGGAAGGTCCATTGTGGGTGGTGCCATCCCTGGGCTGGTAGTCTTGGGTTCTATAAGAAAGCAAGCTGAGCAAGGCAGGGAAAGCAAGCCAGTAACATCCCTCCATGGCCTCTGCATCAGCTCCTGCTTCCTGACCTGCTTGAGTTCCAGTCCTGACTTCCTTTGGTGATGAACAGCAATGTGGAAGTATAAGCAGAATAAACCCTTTTCTCCCCAACTTGTTTCTTGGTCATGATGTTTTGTGCAGGAATAGAAACCCTGACTAAGACATACAGTAATATGATGTCTTATTTAGGGTTTCCATTGCTGTGAAGAGACAGTATGATCAAGGCAGGTCTTCCTTTCTTTTCTTTTTTTAGTTCACTTTACATCCTGCTCACTGACTCCCCTCCTGCCCAGCCCCTCCCATAATCCTTCCTTTCATCCCTCTTCCCTTCTCCTCTGAGAGTGTAGAGGTCCCCTTGGGTATCCTCCCACCTTGGCATATCAAGTCTCTGCAGGGTTAGGCATATCCTCTGCCAGACAAGGCAGCCCAGCTAGAAGAACATATCTCATTGACAAGTAACAGCTTTTGGGATAGCCCCCACTCTAGTTGTTTGGGACCCACATGAAGACCAAGCTGCAGGTCTGCTACATATGTGCAGAGAGGCCTAGGTCCAGCTCTTTGGTTTGTGGTTCAGTCTCTGAGAGCCCCAAGGGTCCAGAGAAGACTCTGCTCTTCCTGTGGACTTCCTATCCCCTTGGGGCAATCCTTTCCCCTATTCTTCCATAGGAGTTCTCAAGCTCCATCTACTGTTGGGCTGTGGGTGTCTGTATCTGTCTGAGTCAGCTGCTGGGTAGAGCCTCTCAGAGGACATCCATGCTAGACTCCTGTCTGCAAGCATATCAGAGTATCATTAATAGTATCAGGGATTGGTGCTTGCCCATGAGATGAGTCTCAAGTTGAACCAATTATTGGTTGGTCATTCGCTCAGTCTCTCTTCCATCCCCCATCCCTGTGTTTGTTGTAGACAGGATATATTTGGAGTCGAAGCTTTTGTGGGTGGTTTGTGTTCCTATAGCTCTACTAGGGTCAATGACTGGCTACAGGAGGTAGCCTCTTCAGGCTCCATATCCCCAGTGCTGTGCGATACAGCTAAGGTCACCCCGATTGATTCTTGGGCACTTCCCTTATCCCAGGTCTCAGTCACATGCTGGAGATGCTGCCCCCCCCATCCAGAGAAACTCCTATAAAGGAAAGCATTTAATTGCGGTTGGCTTACAGTTTCAGAGGTTCAGTCCATTATCATCATGATGGGAAGCATGGCAGCGTGCAGGCAGAAATGGTACTTGAGGAGCGGAGAGTTCTACATCTTGATCCAAAGGCAACCAGGAGATTAACGTTCACAGGCAGCTAGCAGGAGGGTTTCTCCTGCCCTGGGTGGGGCTTAAGCACAACCCACCCCCACGATGTGACTCACTTCCTCCAATAAGGCTACACATATTCCAACAAGGCCACACCCCCTAATAATGTCACTTCCCATGGGCCAAACATATTCAATCTACCACATATGGTTATCTCAGAATACTGTGCAATATAGTAAATAAGAATGATGTGATCTATCTTGCTCAAAATAAGTTCTCACAAATGGTTTTTGCCTTAGTCTGTCTGAGCTGCTATGACAGTATAGCACAGACTACATAATTTATGAACAATAAAAGTTTCTTACTGAAGGCTAAAAGTACAAATCAAAGAACTGACTGGCTCATTGTGTGGTGAGGATCCAGTCTCTGCTTGCAAAATGGTAGCTTTGCTACCTCTTATATGAATGCTGACTCTTCTAAGGGAGAACGTAACAGAGTGAAATGTGGGAGAGCCAAAGGAATACCTCCTTCTATCAAACTCTTTTGCAAGAATGCCCAATCCCTCCTAAGAGAGAAAAGTCCTTGTGACGTGATCACCATATAAGAGCAGGCAGCCCCTTCCAGCTCCACATGGATGTCCTCTAAATTTGGAAGGTGGAACATTGCATTTAAACTGTAGCATGATTGATATGTTCCTTTCTCTGTGTTTTGTTTCTTTCTTTCATCCTTTCCCTTTTTTCCTTTTCAATAGTTGTTTCAACCGCGTGCTAAACTTTGTTAGTTTATTATTTTTGTTTGTTGAGACAAAGGTTTATCATGTAGGGTGACCAGGAGCTTGCTTTGTGGACAAAACCAACCTTGAACTTCTGTTGCTCCTCCTGCTTCTGTCTCTCAGGTACAGGGATTACAAGCATGCACTAACCACCAAGCCCAATTAGTATAATTTTCTGTTTGATAGGGGGTTAGGGCAGAGCTTAGGTTTTTGGCACCAAAAGGAGAAGATCTCACTAATAAGGTGAAATATTCATTCCACTCAATATTATTTATATATTAACTAGGATTAAGAAAAGAGCTTCACTTGGTTCTCTTTGAGAGCTACATACACAGAATCCCAGACATCAGTATTAAGAAAATTAATAGGGATGGAATGAAGGCTCGGGCTTGCTGCTCTTCAAGACCTAAGTCCAGTCTCTGGCACCCATGTCAGAGACTCACAAGCACCTATAACACTAGCTCCAGGGGGCATCCTACTTCTGATGTTTTTACACACCCACACTCATACAGCATACACTCACATAGACACATGAGTAACAGTGAGAATCTTAGAAACAAAGAAAAATTATATAATTATATAAGTATAAATATGTAGATGAAATAACCCCCGATCTCAAGGATCTGGTGACTAGCAACACTTCATAACTTCTGACATCTTGTTTCGTTTGTTTTTGGATTCAGTTTTGTGGTTGTTTGGGGTTTTTTGTTTGGTTTGGTTTACTTTTTTGTTTTTCAAGACAGGGTTTCTCGGTGTAGTCCTGGATGTCCTAGAACTCACTCTCTAGACCAGGCTGGCCTCGAACTCAGACATCTGTCTTCCTCTGTCTCCTGAGTGCTTGATTAAAGGTGTGCCACATATTTGAAAAGATTTGATCACAAAGCCATCAAGTCCTTGCAATATACAAAATGTGGTGCAAGAAAGACCACATAACTATCTAATAGCAAGATCTGACATAATGCCTCTGAATGAGTGTGATTATGAATGAACTTTCTCCAAGTTCTACGTCAGCAATTTTTATAGATGTCAGCAACTTTTAAGGAGTGTGTTAAAATGAAATATAACTCTCAGTCACTTAACCCATTATTTTCCTGGCTCCAAGGATAATTATTTTCAACTCTGCATGATTCTCTTCATCCACACTCGCATACTCTAAGTAGCATGCTTGCATTGCTATTTCATAGTCCTTTGCTAGAGGCATTACATATATATGTTTTCAGAACAGGGCAGTGTCAAGTGTGGTCATTTTCATTTCCTACAAAATGATTTGCTTTTCCTAGAGTTGATAATCTCTATAACTATGCATTTAATTCTATCATTCCTAACTCATTCAAACTCTGTACCAGATACATTAAGCCTTCTATGATTTTCATCTCTAACTATTTCTGTCCTAGCATCCCAGTTTTGATTTGTTGCACAGCCGTTTTCCTAGATCCTCCCTGACAAATGCCTAGAGAATTCTTTCACTTCTGCATAGTACATAGTACAGATCTCCTGTTTGGATTGTCTGTTTGACCTTCAATCACTTCCTTAAAAAAGGATATATAAGACATTTTTTCTAAGAACCTGCTTTGTCTGAAAATACATCCCGCCTGCTTTGTGTAACTGTGGGCTTTCGAAAAATACGTCAACATCTTTGTCTCACATGTACTTCATGATTCAAGTTGGAAATAATGTTTCTTCAGAAATTTTAGGCCATTTCTCTGTTGCTTTCTGCATTCTAATATTGCTATTGTAAAGACCAAAGCCATTGTGATCCTTACTTCTTTGTAAGAGGTTTTTTTTTGTTTTTTTTTTTTTTCTAATTTCTGGAAATTTGTGGGATTTTGGTTACTGCTCTGAAGAAGAGTGCAGACTGAACATCTGGCCAAAAGCTGCACATGGGGAATCCCAGGGCTGAAGAGAAGAAATTCAACTGATCGAATCACAAGAAAACTCAGTGGGACATTTCTAGCTGGAAATGGCATTTGGTGAACACCTCTGACTCAGCCTGTCTCAACGCTGCCTGAAGCATATAAAAAGATTGGAAAAAAAAAAAGAGAGAGAGAAAACTTGTGCCAATGCAGAGCACAAAATTGACAAACTGCTCATTGTTCATCGCTGAGAATTACCCTAAATTATCAGGCTAATGAAATTGAATTTAGAAAACAAAACTGGTGCCTAGCCATACCCTGCTTTGTGGTAAAAATCGGACTTAGTGCCAAGGCCAAACTCCCTACCCCCATGCCCTGCCCGCTGAACAAAGACAGGGTCCTTCCAGAGCTACCAACCACACTCTTGAACCTCTTTTGACTCCAAATCCTGAAATTCTGCTTTGAGACATGGGTACCGTACAGTACTGTACAGCAGCTGTCATCTCTCTGTATACTTGGAGACTAGAACATCCAGGTCTCAGTGGAGATGGATGGACTAGATGGAGAGAGAGCACTTCCCATTTGTCCTCAAAAAATTGGCCCTGTGACAATCCCTGGACAGAATGCTGATCACGGTGCCTTGTAGGTGACAATAGTGTGTGGACTGTTAGTTTCAATGACAGTCTTAGTTCTCGCTCAGACTGCGACATTACAATGGTAGTGTCCTGTAACAGTGTATCAGAGTTAGGAAGGAAGTGGAAGACCCTGAGAGTGCTGGCCATGTTATTTTGTCCAGTCACCAGAGATCTAAAAATGAAGGCAAAGGAAACCTACATTTCCTATTTGGATATGTGACAGCTATATTGGACAATAAATAAATAAATAAATAAATAAATAAATAAATAAATAAATAAATAAATAGGAAAAAAAGGTTTAGATGGTCCAAACTACCTTAGGTCTTAATAATTCCCCCTTCATACTTAACACTCAAAATGATCACACGTGCTCATCCAGCTACCTAAGGCCAGTCATGCTTGGCAACCTTTGCCAAAGAGCCATTTCTTAAACTGATCACCCCACACAGACTTCTTGCTTTTGATTATCTCTCTCAGGGCTTCTTGGCAAGGTGCTTAGATTTGAATTCCCTTTGTGCCCTATCTGTAGCTGCAGGTTAGCCCACTTACTTGCATATATTCCTTAGACTCATAATATATACCAAGCCTTCTAATCACAAGAAAGGCATAAAAATATTATTTAAAAAGAGGAGGAATATAATCCAGACCATTAAGATTTACTTCTTAGAAAAGTGACATTCTCAGTAGGAAAACATGAAGTTATGTCAGATGCAAAATGAAGCAAAAGAAAAGACTCTATAAAGCCCAAGATGAGAATCACAGGTGCATCTGAACAATCTAAAGGAAATTAGACAGGAGTAACAGTAAATCAGAGACAAGGTGAATAAAAACTCCTTACTTACTAATCAGGAAAACAAAAGCGCTTAGGAGAGGGTTTCCTTGAGTCATATCTATTCTTCCCATATGTGTGCCAAACACTGTCTTTCCTTATGTTTATAAAAATCAGCTGTCTGTGACCCTAAATGCCAGAAACTTTCCCACTAGCTAACACCCTCCTCCAACTTCTGCTCTCTTTCTCTTCTCTTTTATGACAGAATTCTTCATAAATGTCCCTTATATTCTTCTCTCTCTCTTTCTTTCTCTCTCTCTCTCTCGCTAAGCCTTACCCATATTTTCCCTTAAATCTGCTCCAGCCATGGTTTCACCCCATCAGTCAACTTAAACTACCTGTTAAGGTCACCAATAGCCTCTCTGTGGCCACAGTCAATGGCTGATTCTCAGTACACTGATCCCTCTTTTTTTTTTTTTTTTTTTTTTTTTTTTTTTTTCCTTTTACAGCCAGTAATAGTGTTTCTCCTGACCTCAGTGGCTGTTTGTCCTTCCTAGGTCACCTTGCTCAACCTGATCTCAAAATGTTGGGTCTGCCTCCTGAACCTCCTTTCTTATCTTACTCTCTCTGTGGTTACAACTTAACCTTCCAGTTCAAATATAATCTCTATGCTAAAAATACCTGTCTCTTCAAGACCTATCTTATGAATCCTGATAATGCACATGACTATAATCCCAGCACTGGGACACAAGATCAGCAAATCTCTGTGAAGTCAAGGTCGGCCTGATCTACAAATCAAGCTCCTGGCCAGCCAAGGCTACATATAAGACACTGTCTCAAACAACAACAATAACAACCAAACATCAGTAGAAGGAGAGAACTAACTTTTGCAAGGTATCCTTAGGCCTAAACACACACATGCACAAATACATTTTTAAAGAATGTAATAAAAAGTTTAACCTTGCAGCAATAGGTAATGTTACAGTAGGCAGAACATTCCCCATAGACTCAGGTATTTGAACTGTTGGCCCCTCCTAGTGGTGCTGTTTGAGGAAGTGGTAGGGACGTCTGGATTGAGTTCATAAACATCAGCTCACATGCAGTTTGCTTTCTCTGTTTTATGTTTGTGGCTGAAGATGTGATCTCAGCTTCCTGCCTCTGCCACGCCTTCCACCATGACAGACTCTTGTACCTCTGGAATACTAAATCAATAAACTCTTTCTTCCGTAAGTTAGTTTCGATCATGATATTTTATCACAGCAACAGAAAAGGAGCTCAGAGAGAAAACTGCAGGGTCTACTGAAGGGAGGAAACACTGTATACACAGAGAATGTGGATGCAGAAAGCATGCTGATATTGTGTTCTAAAGGTATCACTCCCAGGAGAAAAAACACCTGAGTTTGAATATGACAAACTTCATCAATATAAATACGGAGATTTGATGGGTTTGTTTGTTTGTTTGCCTGACTTTTAGCAAATTTCTTGGGTTTTTTTTAGGGAGTCTGGCTACAGTCTTGACCTGTAGTTAATGAAACTGAAATGTCAAGATTTGTTTGGTACAGGAATGAAATATTCAGGAGAAAATGGCCACGATGAGCAGATGTATTCAGCTATGTAAAAAGCACTTCCTAGTACCTTAGAGGTGCCCTTCCTCATGCCATTACTAAATTAAAAATAAGAGAAAATGCTAATAGTACGCCTTGTTTATTGGGGAATGATCTTGAAAAACCTCTCTGATAGCTTTCCTTTGTCATCAGTAATTATGGTGGAAAAGTTTGCCATGAAGTTGGACATCCTTGATTTTAGAATAATAGGCTCCAAGAGAAAGAAGCCAAAATGGCAGCATTTTAATCATTAGAGACAAGAGAGGCAATTACCACATTAAAACTCACTGAGCAATGTTAATCAAGTGTCTCAACTCAAGAGATTTCCGGTAGTAATTAACAGTTACAAGATCCCTGGCAAAGAGTTAGATTAATGGGCAGCTTATCAAAATTTTGCTTTAGAAAAATCTCTGTGTCTGGAGAGAATACAATTTATGTAATCATTTTAAAAATGCACATCCATAAGCATTTTTGCCAAACCTGTATTGATTGGGTATGGGATTGTGAATTTTAAATATGTTTAGGACTTTTAGTTTGAAATTGTACTGTAAAAATATTTTTGATATTTAAAGATGGGAGCTGGGGAGATATTTCAGTTGGTAAAGTGGTGCCTTTATATTGTAATTAACCTTCATTATCAACTTGCAGGGATTTAGAATCCCCATGAAAGCAAATCTCTGGGCATATCTGGGAGGGCTTATCTAGATTGGGTTAACTGAAATGGGAAGGTTCACTGTAGAGGTGGACAGTACCCTTCCCCAGGCTAGCATCCAGGACTGGAGAAGAACAGCGGTGAGCTGAGAACAAGCATGTATCACCCTCTGCTCCCTGACTGTGGGGACATGTCACCAGCACCCTAACTCCTGCTGCCATGACCTCCCTACCCTGGACTCGACATTATACCCTCAAACTGTGAGCCAAAGTAAACCCTTGTTTTGTTTTGTTTTTTATATATTGATTTTATTGGACACTTTGAAACAAACACCAATCAACTAATACATTGCACAAGTGTGAGGATTTGAATTGGAATCCAAGAACCCACATAAAAAGTCAGACATGGTTGAATCCATTTTAATCGCAGTGCAGAGAAGGGAAATATAGGTAGACCCATGGAACTGGCTCACCAGCTACCCTAGCCTATTCAGTGAGTTCTAGACCAATGAGAGACTCAAGGGGAAAAAAAGAAAAAACAAAAACAGGAAATAAAGCTACACATACAGCTTGAATATAATCAGTATAAAAGATTGTTGAAGAAATCATGACATATAATGGCACTGCAATATGATTCATAGCCTGCTAAATATATATTTGATAGAAAATACTATATTATCATGTTATATAAATAGAGTCCAATATGTAGACTAGAAAAACTAAGCAAAACATTTTTTTTTAATTGACCAAAGTTTGCCAGGCAGTGGTGGCACACGCCTTTAATCCCAGAACTTGGGGGGCAGAGGCAGGCGGATTTCTGAGTTCGAGGCCAGCCTGGTCTACAGAGTGAGTTCCAGGACAGGCAGGGCTACACAGAGAAACCCTGTCTTGAAAAACCTTAAAAAAATAAAAACTAAAATTAAATTGACCAAAGTTCACTGATAGAATTATAAGCTAAGGGTTCACAAAAAAGAAGAAGAAGAAGAAGAAGAAGAAGAAGAAGAAGAAGAAGAAGAAGAAGAAGAAGAAGAAGAAGAAGAAGAAAAGAAAGAAAAAAGAAAAAGAAAGAATTAGACATTCAATAATACTACTTCTAGTAAAGAAATTTCACTTGTAGCTAAAAGTTTTTCCATTTAAATAAAACTACTCTAGAACCTACATAAATTCTTTGGGAAAGTATACCATTTATAAAAGAAATAATATTAGCATTGATGCAAATTCTTCCAAAACTTAAAAGAATGAATTACTCATCAACTTATTCTGAGGCTAATGGCACTCGAATACCACACCCTGAAAATTGTTACAACACACTAACAAAAACAAACACCAAGGACCAACATCTTAAATGGAAACATTCCAAACAAAATTATACCAGAAACATATGAGAAAGATATTACTATGTAATAATAATGCCCAAGTGAATTTTCTCCCAGAAATGTAAGACTGGTTCAACATCTGAACATCAATGTAATGTGCTATATTAACAGAATTAATAAATATTTTATAAATTTATATCCCTCTACCGTATTTGTTTTGTTGTATATGTGTGTATGTGTGGGAGTGTGTTTGTGTGGGGTACGTGTGTGTACTGTATGCACACTTCAATAGGTAAAGAATCTAATATCCATTCATATTTTTAAAAATACCTCAGCTCACTAGCAAAAGAAATAAAACCTCTTGCTGAACATGATGCTGCATGCCTTTGATCCCAGCACTCAGGAAGCAAAAGCAGTCAGATCTCTAAGTTTGAGATCAGCCTGTCTACAATAGTGAGTTCTATCATAGCCAAGGTTATGGAGAGAAACCTTATCTCAAACAAACAAACAAACAAAACACCCACCACCACAACAACTTCACAACTTGGTAAGTTTAGCTCACACTCAGGAAGCAGAATGTGGACTTGAAGTGAGGCTGGATAATACAGCCTCAAGCCCTTCCCAGGGTGCAAAGCATAGAACCACAAATGTCCCGCCCTCATGGTTCAGCTTTGGGTTTGGTTTGGTTTTATTTTGTTTGGTTTTTGTTTGGTTTCCATAGCAAGACTTCCTAAATAAAGGAAGCAAGTATTGACCCGATGATACATACATAGGTTTACATTTGAATATGAACATCTCATTTCAGTGTGGACGGTTCTTTGAGTAAAACTATATTAGAAGACTAATCACTGAGGGAATTAACTAGTCACCTGACATCCTTTCCAGGAAGCATCCCAGTCTGACCAGCTCCAGACAGGGCAAGATCTGGTGAACAATTCTAACAATTAAATCTCTTAGTGATGAGGGCCAAAAGAAACAGTCAAAATGGACCTGAGGAATCTAGGTGGGCAACTAGGTAGTGTGTGTGAGTGTGTGTGTGTTGTGTGTGTGAGTGTGTGTGTGTGTGTGTGTGTGTGTGTGGAAGAATTAATTTTTTTAAAAGTAACATAACACATCATCCAAGAGCTAAAAGAATAGCCTCTGTGAGGTAAAATAACAAATCTGGTTTGGTTATTTGTGGTTGAGGGCAAGGGAGGCAAGGTCTCACTACATTGCACAGACTCTTGAACTTTTGTCTTGTCTGTCTCAGCCCCTTGAGTGTGGAAACTCCGGGCCTACACAGTCACACACAGTTTGACAGCACTAGTTTTCAAAGGGATAGTACAGTGCACTGTGCTGGGGATTTGCCTGGGGTGTGTGAAGAACTGAGTCCCCTTGGCCCTGATTTTGAAGGCCTGGGTTAGGTTCTATGCCAGCACTGAATAAATAATGTTTAAAAGTAAAATTAAAAAAAAAAAAAAAAAAAAAAAGCCAAGGACTGGAGAGATGGCTCAGTCATTAAGAGCACTAGCTGCTCTGCAGAGGACCTGGATTTGAGCCCCACCCACATGGCAGCTCACAATCATGTGTAATTCCAGTTCCACAGGACCTGACACCCTCTTCAGACCTCCACAAGCACCAGGCATGGACATGGTATACATACATACACAGGCAAAACATTTCTTTGTGTTTTTGTTTGTTTGTTTGTTTGTTTGTTTGTTGTTTTGTTTTGGTTTTGGTTTTGGTTTTGGTTTTTTTCGAGACAGGGTTTCTCTGTGTAGTCCTGGCTGTCCTGGAACTCACTCTGTAGACCAGGCTGGCCTCGAACTCAGAAATCCGCCTGCCTCTGCCTCCCAAGTGCTGGGATTAAAGGTGTGCACCATCACCGCCAGGCTCAAAACATTTCTTATACACATAAGACAAACAAATAAATCTTGAAGCTAGAGAAAAAGCTGAAAGATAAGAAGCACCATCTGGTCTTCCAGAGACACTTTCCAATAGCCCTATGGTGGCTCCCAATCAACATTAACTCCAGTTCCGGGAGATATGGTGCCTCTTTGGTTCTGGCCTCTTTGGGTACAAGGTCCAAATGTGGTACACAAGCATTTGAAACACTCATCCACATAAAATAAACAATTTTAATAAATAAATCTTTAAAATTACATAAAAATCATTACATTTAAGGAATAAAAGGTTATTTTGAAAATGGAAAAAGCAGCAGAAATGTTTAATCAAGTAGAAGAGTTAGAAGATAGGCTTGAGGAAACCTCCCTGACACTAATACACATACATACGCACACACATAAACACACACAAAACACCCACACAAACATACAGGTACACACACATATATAAATACACATACATAAAAACACACACACAAAACACATAGACACACATATAAACACACACATAAAAACAGACATATAAACACACATGCATAAATACATACATATATATATAAACACACACATATAAACACACACACACACCACAAAAATATGAGAGATTCAAAATAAGAAAAAGGGCCAGGTGGTGATGGAGGCACATGGCTCTAATCCCAGCACTTGGGAGGCAGAGGCAGGCAGATCTCTATGAGTTGTAGGCCACAAAGACTACATAGAGAGTTCCAGGACATCCAGGGCTACAAAGAGAGACCTTATCTCAAAAAGAAAAGGAAGGAAGGAAGGAAGGAAGGAAGGAAGGAAGGAAGGAAGGAAGGAAGGAAGGAAGAGAGGGAGGGAGGGAGGGAGGGAGGGAAAAAAATCAAGGATGAGTTGAACTCTAATGCCAAAATTTGGAGGGAAAAATATACAGAGAAAATAACTGAAAACCTTATGCAAATAAATTGCTGGTTGCTGAAAGACAAATTTTCAGACCAAATAAAATCTAATGAGTAGAAACACAATAAATAACACATTATTATTGCATTTCAGACTGAGTGAGGAAAAAAAAGTTTCATGCCAAAAAAAAAAAAGTTACATGTAAAAGGTTAATAAGCAGAATACCTTTGGGCTTCTCAATAGTAATAATTTAAATTATAAAATAATGAAGAGACAACAGACGAGGAAATAATATTCTAGTCTAGAATGCCTTCCCTGCTGTTACTGTTCGAATCCAGTCTACTCTCTGAAGACACAGTTGAGGCATGCATCCGTAACTCAGGGCTGGAGAACTGAGGCAGGAACAGACAGAGCCTGGAGGCTGGTGTAGACAAAAGGACAAGCTTCAGGTTCAGTGAGAGAGCCTGTCTCAAAAAATAAGGCACAGGGTGATCAGGGAAGACATTCAACATCAGTTTTTGGCCTCCACATCTGCAACACACAGGTGAGGTCACCTGCAAATACCTGTGTGCACATACACACAAAACATTTTAAAAGAAATAATAGACATGTTTAGACGAACACTTAATTTTTTATACATTTAAAGTTTTTTTAATTATTGGTAATTTTATACTTGAAAATAATGTGTTTTTATCACCAGACAGTGGTGGTACACACCTTTATAATTCCAGCATAGAAGGCAGCGACAGGGAGATCTCTGTGAGTTTGAGACCAGCCTGGTCAAAAGAGTGAGTTCCAAGACAGCCAGGGTTACACAAAGAAACCCTGTCTCAGAAAAAGATGATGATGGTGATAATGTGTTTTTATCAAGTCTTCTCCCCATTCCTTCCTGGAAAACTCCTCCTAAACCCCACCACCCACTTTTGCTTCCCAACTTGTTATTCTCTTTTTAAACCCACTGAGTCCACTTAGTGCTGCTGTAAGTGCATGGACCAGGGGCCATCGACTGGAACATGGGCAGTAGTTTTCAGGAGTCACAGCTAAAGAAAATTGCTTATCCCTCCTGCAACAGCTGTCAGTTACCAAGAGTTCCTCGGCTGGAGTGGGAAGTCATGAGCCCCTTTCCCACCGTGTGAAAGTTTGGCTGGAGTGGTCTTGTGCATCCAGTCAAAGCAATTCATGTGTACAGTGGCCCTGTGGTGTCCTTCCACAGCAAGCCTCCATCCCTTCGAGCACTTACAATCTTCCCTTTCCTTTGGTAATGGCCCCTGAGCCTTGGGAGGAAGGGTGTGATAAAGATGTCCCATATGTAGCTGAGCACTCCAGTCTCTTATTTTGTGTACTTAGACAATTGTAAGTCTGTGACTTAATCACCATCTCTGCAAAAAGCTTCTTTGATCAGAGGTAAGAGCCACACAAATCTATGGTTATAGAAACAAGCTGTGGGGTCACAGCTTGACACTATGTCTAGTCAGCAGGACAACAGCGGCATAGTCTCTCCAAAGGTCTGGAACCTACCCAGCCACAGACTCCTGACCCAGGTAACTGTACTAAGTATGAGTGAGTTCTGTCTTATGGTTGAGGATCTTACTCCAATTGAAAGACTCGGTTACTCTCAAAACATTCCTGTCATGGAACTAGAAAATATCATCCTGAGTGAAGTAACCCAATCACAAAAGAACACACATGGTATTCACTCACTGATTATTGGACTTTAGCCCAGAAGCTTGAAATACCCATGATTCAACTCACAGACCACATGAAGCTCATGAAGAAGGAAGACCAAGTGTGGGTGCTTCGGTCCTACTTAGAAGGAGTAGCAAAATACTCAAGGGAGCAAATATGGAGACGAAGTGTGGGGCAGAAACTGAAGGAGGGGCTGTCTGGAGACCATTTCACCTGGGTATCCATCCTATGTGCAGTCACCAAAGGTAGATGATGATGAGGATGTCAGGAAGTGAATGCTGACAGGAGCCTGATATAGCTGTCTCCTTAGAGGTCTGCAAGAGTCTGACATATTCAGAGGCAGGTGCTCACAGCTAACAATTGAACTGATCAAGGGGTTCCCAATGGAGGAGTTAGAGAGAAGATTGAAGGAGCTGAAAGGGTTTGCGGCCCCATGAACAATACCAACCAACCAGAGCCCCCAGGGTCTAAACCACCAGCCTGGGAGCACATAGGGAGGGACCCATGGCTCCAGCTGTATATGTAGGGGAGGATGGTCTTGTCAGGCATCAATGGGAGAGGAGATCCTTGGTCCCATGAAGGCTGGACGCTGAGTATGGGGGAATTAGAGGGTGAGGAAGTGGGAGTGGGGGGGTAAATGGGGAACATCCTCATAGAAACAGGAGGAAGGGTGATGGGATAGGGGATTCCTGGGGGGGGGGGAAGAAAAGGGGTAAGAGGATAACATCTGAAATGTAAATAAAATATCCAATAAAAAAAAAAAAAAAATTCCTGTCATTGATGCACCACTGGGTGTGTCTTCCAGGCTTGCTATTATGTAACTTATAAGGTTCATAGCTAGGTAAATCTTTTGGTTACTTTTCTCCCTCTGTAGCATGCACAACATTATGGAAGTTAGCCAGTAGGAATAAAGCTTCCAGGTCCTTAATACTACCTTAATTTTCCTATGTCCTATGATTCAAAAATATGATGTCTTCAGCAACAGGGTCTCACCATCAAGTTCTGGAGGATAATGAAGAGAATGACAATAACCTGTATTGTTTGGAGATCTATAGAACCTCATTAACCAACAATTTGAAGGGAGGTAACATGATCTTGTCACTGGGATTTCTGTTCAATAGCCTATAGCATCGGGAAGAGGCACTAGCCTCTGTGGAGAGTAATTCCATTTTTATATATTCTTCTATAGCCATGGGGTTCCCTGTGGCTTTTTCAAAACATTTTGGTGTTATTTATCTGTCCTCATACCCTCCATTTCCACCCTGTCTTCCCACCTCACGCCCCACTTAACCCTTTCTGTCCCATTATTCCCTTTTCCACTTGCGTTCTACAGGCACTGCTCCCAGAGACAAGCATCATCTGTTATGTTTCTGTTTGTTTGTTGGAAGTTTTTGAAAAAGATATGGTCACATGGTTAAAAACTTACCTGTGTGGTGACACATTCCTGTAATCCCAGCATTTAGGGGGCTGAGACCAGATGATTGCCCTGAGTTTGAATCTCCATGGACTATATAGTGAATTCCAGGCCAACCTAACTCCAGAGTTGAACTTTGCCCAGAAAACCAAACAGAAAAAAAATACTTCCTATGTATGGTGTTTTTTTTTAAAATACTTTTCAATGTATTTTATTTTGTATTTATAAGTGTTTTGTCTGCATGTCCGTTTACCATATGTGTGCTTGGTGCCCGTGGAGGGCACAAGAGGATGCTGGATCCTCTGGAATTGGTGCTATGGATGGCTATAAGCCGCTATGTGGATGCTGGGAATTGAACCCAGGTCCTCTGCAAGGACAAGTGCTCTTAAGCATTGAGTCAACTTTCCAGCCCTCGCTATGGATTCTATTTCAGAAAGCAGTGGAGGATGGGCATCACTGTAAGGAAAAAGTAGAAGATAATAGCATAGTCAAACCATATAAATGAAAAGAATTTGAGAATGAGAATTTTATGGAGATTTATACTGATTATATGGTTTTGAAAAAGCAAACAGGAGTAGGGAGCTTTCTGGGCTTATTAACAAACAAGGCCTGAAGGGGTAAAGAAAAAGAATATGTTACTAAAAGCCAGAAACAGCAGTACATGAAGAGAACAAGCTGTTAGGAACCGTGATTTTCACCAGCTGAGACAGTCAGGGGCATCAATACCTCATCTCGCTGGGCATGGTGGCACACATCTCTAATCCCAGAATTTAGGCAAGAGAACTGTGAGTTCAAAGCAAGCCTGGGTTTCAGAGTGAAACTTTGAGTCAAAAAGCCAAACAAGCCATGTGTAGAGCTGCATTCCTTAAATCCCAGCACACAGAAGACAAAAATAGGCTGATCTCTCTGCATTTGAGGTTAGCCTAGGTTACATGGTGAGACCCCACCTCAAAAAGAAAACACACAGACACATATACACCACATATACACACCAGACACAGACACACCACATACACACTCATACCACAAACACACGTATACACCACACACTCGGACACACAGACACACACACATACCCCACATGCCTATCCATACCACAAACACAAGCATATACTACACACACACACACACACACACACACACACCACATATACACACACATACCACACACACAAACAAACACACACCCCACAGAGACATATACATACACCACACATATACATACAGACATACACTGCTTTAGTTAGGGTTTTACTGCTGTGAACAGACACCATGACCAAGACAACTCTTATAATAACAACACTTAATTGGGGCTGGCTTACAGGTTCAGAGGTTCAGTCCATTATTATCAAGGCAGGAGCATGGCAGCATCCTGGCAGGCGTGGTGCAGGAGGAGCTGAGAGTTCTACATCTTCATCTGAAGGCTGCTAGCAGATACTGGCTCCCAGGCAGCTAGAATGAGGATCTTAAAGCCCATGCCCACAGTGAAACACCTACTCCAACAAGGCCACATCTCCAAATAGTGCCACTTCCTGAGCCAAGCATATACAAACAATCACATACACATATACCACACACACATACACACACACTACATACATACACACACATATATCTATATCTCACATGCACACCACATATACACACAGAGACACATACATACACCACACACAGAGACAGACACACACACACCACATAAACACACAGAGACATGCCCCCTTCCAATTTTTCGTGTTTATTGTCTTCTTTCCCCAAATCTGCCCCTGCTCTTTCCACTGACTTATCTTGTCAAAGATCAAAGGGATCGTTCACATGAGGCTGTCAGGAGACTTACATCCAGAATGGAAAATAACCCAGAGAGACTGTGGACATGGGACAAGTGGATTCTAGTTCGGAGGCGTGTAAATCTGCCAAAGCGAAGCCATTTCCCCACCTGAAGCTGAATCGGGGATGACTGTTGTATAGTAGCATCCAAACTGGATCAAGACACTGCAGAATTACATGATGAACGTCTTCAAATTTGAAAAAGTGCAGAGAGCCGACTGACTCATGATATATTTAACTCTCTGAAAGATACGTACGGTTCTTTCTCAGCATTCTGGTAGCGGCAACTAAACTGAGGAGGCAGGAAATTATTAGTTGAAAACAAAACTAGCAACAGACAGGAAAACACAAGTCTACAAATTTCATTCAATTTGTGATGTGGAAATAAAAATGGTGACAAGGATCTGGAGAAGTGGCTCGGTCGTTAAGAACATTGGTTGCCCTTCCAGAGGATTTAGGTTCAATGTACAGCACCCACATGGTGGCTCACAGCCTCTGTATCTCCAACTCCAGGGAAGCTAATACCTGCTTTTGGCCTCCATGGACATCAGGCAACGCATATAGTGATAGTGTACAGACATATGAGCAGGCGAAGCACCAACACATAAAATAAAAAATCTTTTATTTATTTTAAAAATCATAACAAATACTGTCTAATAACATGATAGATAATGAGATGCTGAGAATGGACACATAACGACAGATGTAGGGTTGCTAAATGACAGCAAATAGGTAATATTTAAAACAATAATAACAAGAAACAACAGTGTAAGTGTGTTACCTACAAAACCAGTGCAAAAGCTGCGGTGGTCAATTTTTGCATCAACTTGACTGGGACTCAGTGTGCCCAGCTTTTTGCTAAGCCTATCTTCTAGGTGTGCTTTTGATGGTGTTTCTGTAAGAGATAGTAAGTATTTTTATTGGCAGACTCTATAAAACATAGCCTCTCCCCATGCATGTGGGCAAAGTCTAATCTGATGACATCCTGAGAAGTTGAATTAACACTGATTGGCTGCTGAACTCTTATAAGTAGAAGTCGTATTAGCATTCCTTGGTTTGAGGCTTTCAGACCCTGCTCGACTCTGATAGATGCTCAGGGTATATCACCAGTACTCCTGGCTCCATCTTGCTCGGCTAGCTATGGGACTTTGTTTTTATAGTTACATGAGTTAATAAGTCTTTACAGCAAATCTCTATATAGACATATACACACATTTGTAGACATATATTATGGGGATATAGAGATATCTTGCCTAACTATAAGACAGTAGATACCTACCCTCAAGAGAAGGAGCAATGTGATGGGAAGAAGTATGGATAGAACTAAAGATTACATTTTTCATAACAAATTTTGTAATACTATTTGGCTTTTTAAACTATATTCTAGCATTAATATTAAATTTTAAGAGTAAAGTGTTTTAAGAGAGGGTTTCATGTAGTTCAGGCTGGCTAGCCCACGATGGCCTTGAACTCCTGATCTTCCTGCATCTATCTCCCAAGTGTTGGGATTTCAGGCATGTACCACTACAGCTGGATAAAATTAAATAAATGCTGATACAAATTGAAGCTTTTTGTTAGTAATAATAAGTTAAAATGTGGGCAACTCCTTCATACTAGTACAAGGAAATGAGCAATAAAACTTGTTTGTTCCTGTCTTGTTCCAGTTCCACAATTCACAGGGTTTTTTCTTCTCTCTGTTTCAGGTCCCTCATACTTAATTAAATGAAGATTATTTTACGATCTTCACAATGAAGGAGGAAGAACTAATAAAAAATGATTGATAAAGATAAAGAGTCCTGACATGAAGAGCAATCTGGGGCACCGCTTTTAGCTGAAAATTATCAGGCCATGAGTCATAAAAAAGAATTATAGAATGTAGGAATTTAATTCAGAAATTTCCTTCTTGAAGATGAATTTTTTTCATCTACAAATCTTTTTTTTTAAATAACTTTCATTGAATTTGTTCTTTTACAATTTCATACATATATAAAGTGTGTTCTTGTTGATTTTAACCCCCCATACACATCTGATTTCTCCTCCCACTAAAATTAGGCCTGCCCTCCCTAGAAAGCTCTTTGCTACATTCATATCATATTGATTTGTTTTTAGACTGACTGCCTTTAACCAGGATACTTTGTATAAGCATAGTTTAATAATCTATTGGAGCCTGGTGGGTTTCTTATCTGGTACAAGACTGTAGACTAAGACTACCCTCTCCTAGAGTCCATCAGTAGCCAGTATGTTATCAGAGAGAGGTATTGCCTGTGGAACTCTACCTGACAGATGCTTGACTACTGACATACCCATCCTAGTGTGTGTGTGTGTGTGTGTGTGTGTGTGTGTGTGTGTGTGTGTGTGGTGTGTGCGTGCATGTGTGTGTGTAGGCTCATAGCAGGCAGCCACAACCACTAGAAGATCATGATTAAACTGACTGTGCCATACCCCCAACACAGTATTTCACGGCCCTTTGGAGAGACAGGTTTTTATTTTAAAAATACAATTTGCAAAGTCTAGCAAGTACAGCAACAATCAGCTTGATTCTCCAAAGTGTTCACTCAGTCGACAAATACAATCCTCAAGAGAGAGCCTACCTAAGTCAACATACAGTAGAAACAATAAAAGCTATTAACACACAGAGCAACTGGTTATAAATACTGTGCTGTGCCCTTTGTATTTGTCATTTAAACCCCCACAATGATTCTATACATTAGGCTACATTCTTTTCTTCATTCTATAGATAAGTAACCTTGTCCTGGCTAGTTTTACGTCAACTTGATATAGGCTGGAGTCAACAGGGAGGAGGGAGCCTCAGTTGAGAAAATGCTTCCATAAGACCCGCTTCTAGGCAAGGCTGTAGTGCATTTTCTTGATTAGTGATGATGGGAAGGGCTTAGCCCATTGTGGGTGGTGCCACCTCTGGCCCGGTGGTCTTGGTTCTATAAGAAAGCAGGCTGAGCAAGCCATGAGAAACAAGCCAGTAACAACACTCCTCCATGGCCTCTACATCAGCTCCTGACTCCAGGTTTCTGCCCTGTTTGAGTTCCTGTCCTGATTTCCTTTGATGATGAACTATGATGTGTAAGCCTAAACTGAATAAACCTTTTCCTTCCCAAGTTGCTTTGGTCATGGTGTCCATTGCAGCAATAGAAACCCTAACTAAGACAAAACCTTTTAAAGAATGAGTAATTTACCCAGTGTTAGGAGCCAGAGGCCATTGGATCTCTGTGAATTCCAGGACAACCAGGCTACATAGAAAGACCCTATCTCAAAAATAATATTTTTAAAAAATTTAGTAACTTGAAGTGCAGAGCCTGGATTTGAACTCGTATCTTACTGAAGCATCTAAGCTCCTATAAACTTTCCAGTGTATTTGAGTAAAAATAACAATCTAGAGTGAGCAGATAGATTATTGTACAGCCAAATACTGAGGAAAGGCTATAGAGCAGTGGTTCTCAACCTGTGGGGGTCTAACAACCCTTTCACAAGGGTGGCCTGAAACCATCAGAAACGTATTTATTTACATTGTGATAACTGTGTAGCAAAACTACAGTTATGAATTGGCAATAAAAATAATTTTACGGTTGGGGGTCACCACAACATGAGGAACTATATTAAAGGGTCAGAACTATATTAGGACAGTTGAGAACCATGCTGTAGAGAAAAGACTATCACGGCAAACTAATTAAAAATGTCATAGAATGCCACAATAGATTTCATATGAGTACTACTAGAATAAACCAAAGCACTAATAAGTTAAATATTTTAATGTCCTCTCAGTTGGTCACTGAATCATTAGTAATAAAATTTTACTTGTAATATAAGACATCTATATATAAGAATTCCTTTAAATTGGGATTGATGTACTATGTAATGTGAGTAATCTGTTTCTTAGTAGAACTTAGATCCTGGAGTAGTTAGTCATTTGTTTTTCTGTGCTTGCTACAGCAGAGGGCACTAGGTGACCTAGATCATTTCTAACTCCAGGTGGCAACAGAATTAAGAGAATCATCTTCCTAAACTGTATAGCCATGCATTTCAAAACCATTAAATGTTCCAAAACTAGAGTGATTCATGAACAAAAGAGAGGATATTTCAAATATGAATATTAGATCCTTCATTTTAATGTTCTAGATGTCTCATAATTGTGGGTGTTTAAAGCTATTCCACTTATGAAATGCTTTGTTACTCTCATGCAGGCCTCTACTTGGACCAACAGAAAATATAAAGATAGCAGCTAATACTTAAAAGAGTGATGATCTAGCTGCCGGAATGAACCCTGTACTAGAGGCCCAAATAGTCAAGAGAGTTTGAAAGAATGTTCCCCTTTCCTCCTTGTCTTTGCCATTTATTGATGATAAAAGCTGTGGAAAATTAGTTCATTTCCTTTTCTATACCTAAAAACTAATGCCAACCCAGGCATGGTGCCACACAACTTTAATCCAGCACTCTGAAGGCAGAGGCAGGTGCATCTCTATGAGTTTGAGGCCAGCCTCTACTATATAGTGAGTATATAGCTCAGGACAACCAGAGTTACATAGTGAGACCCTATCTCAAAAAAATCAAAAGTAAAAAGGGATGCCAACTTCTCTCTGCTTATTAGTATGAAAATGTGTTGCAAAATGTGATAAGTGTACACAGTACTGGGTTTGGCGGTGGGGGTGGTTTTGGGGTGTGTGTGTGTGTGTGTGTGTTTCCTTTGATACAAGATTTCATGTAGCCCATATTGGCCTTGAACTCAGTATCTAGCTAAGGCTGGCATAGAACTCATAATTCTCCTCCCTCTATCTCCAAGAGCTTGGATTACAGTTATAACCTACCATACCCATTCTCCTGAGATATTATTAAAACCATGAAACTTCATACTTTTAGAAAAAGAAACCCCAGGGCTGGCAAGATGGATCAGAGGGCAAAGATGCTTGACACTTAGCCCAACAGCCTGGGTTTGATCCCAGAACCCCCATAGTAGAAAGAGAAGAACAAACTCTGCAAGTTGTCCTATGACCTATGACCTGAGTGTACGCACACATGCGCACACACATGCTAACTAAATAGATGTAAAAAAACCAAAAAGAGAATCCCAGAAACAAAATGCTGTCTTACATATAATCTTTTGATTCCAGGCTGGGAGCTTGGCTTTGGAATCTTCTAATCTTTGAATCTTCTGGTGATGGGGGAGGGGGGGCAGGAATTAAACACTGTTATGTTCTGTCAAAGCACTTTTAATGCTAGTGATAAAGTTGTTATTGTAATCAACCCTCTTAATATTTCTTTTAGATAAGCTAAGATGTTGGCAGCTGAGCGACCTGGCTTCCTAAATGATAGCAGTTAGAACCATCTCCAATCCCTTGTTCCCCTACTGCATTGAACAAAGCACTGTTATCCAGCAGCCAGCTGAACAGCGATCATGCCAACAGCAGCTGTTTTGAACACTGCACAGACAACTTCAGGACAGATGCCTTCATTACAGTCAGAGCTGCTTCCTCTTGAAGGCCAGCTCTAACTTCAGAAGGCAGGTTGTGCTGGCCACAACTGTTTCACACAGCTTAGACCAGACTGTTTGCCATGACACACCACCATGAATTCTAGATGACCCCACTCACCATAGAGATGTTTTCACCCCAACTACAGCGGGAGGACTTCACTTGGTGGCCCAGCAAAAGGCTTGTAACTGGTATGAGGGAGGGACTGCTGTGATTGGTCAGTGTCAGGGACTGTGCTGTGGCTGAAGCTTACACAGTCTTCCTTTGTTGTGATTGGCGCAGAGATCCTTGCCATACACACACCTCTGACTCTCTAAGCAGCCTGGCCAGATGCTTTGTGAGCAAACCAAAGGATACTCTCCTATACTAGCCCCCGGTATGGCAACATCAGAGCCAATAAAAACCTTAGCCTGCATCTGAAGAGCTGTCTCAGCAGCTAAAACACTTTCTGTGCTTTCAGAGCACTAGAGTTGAGTTCCTATCACCCACATTAGGCAGTTCACAGCTATCTGAAACTCCAGCTCTAGAAGATCTGCTGCTTCCGGCTTCCTTGCTTCTGCTTCCTGAACTCAGTGTACATACCCACATGCAGACGCATACACCCATACATAAGTTTAAAGCAATAAAAAATAAATCTCTAAATTACAAAACAGTAAGTAAAAAGCATAGCTTGAGAGAACATTGAATGAAAATAAATAAATAAATAAAAGGACATGATGCTTCTAGGTAAGGTTTATTCTAGGTAAGGTAAGGGAGAGCATAGCCACAGGCGTGGACAAAGGCAGAGGTAGGTATCTGGAAGAGTCCAGAGTGAACATGGCCAGACTGAGCAGGGGCCAGGTGAAGAGAGACAGGGAGGTAGAACAAGAGATGATAACCTGACCAAGAGGAGACGCCTAGGCCAAAAGACTAGCTAAAAGAGCAAAGGGAGCAGGTAACCAAAATGGCTCAGTTACATAGTGATCAGAGAAGTTGGGGGTGGGGTGGGTGGGTGAGGAGTGGGGATGGGGCTCAGCCCAGTTCCTGGGCTGGAGAAATTTAGGGGGAAGAGGGAGATGGCAACCAGAAGGACCTTGTACCCAGTAGGGACTAGGGGATGCTGAGAGAACCTGGGGACAGCATCAGCTTTGATATGTTAATAGGCAACTCAGTCTGCTGGAGTAGAGGTGTTAATAATACTTGCATTGTAATTAAAATGGTATAAAAGCAAAAAGGAGGAGGGGGGATGGGATAGGGGGTTCAAGGGAGGGGAAATGGGGAAAGGGGATGACATCTAAAATGTAAATAAATAAAATAGCCAATAAAAAAATAAAATGTATATTTACAGGACAAAAAATACTGGCTATGAGATCTAAAGATGAACAACTATGGGCTCTGGTCACTGGAAGGGCAGCAGTTGGGGACTGTGATGTCCTAGGCTCCGAGAGTTGTAACACTTATGACTCTAGTGTTGAAGGCTCCAGCAGCCAAGGCCCATAGGAGCTCTGTAATATTAGAAGTCACAACCACCTGCCACCAATGCTGCTACTCTGCTTTTGCAACTAGTACATTGTTCTTGGAAATTGAAGATTACAAAAGTTAACAAGTTCTAGCCTATTAGTTATTAAAAGTCAGTGGAATAAGCTTCCAAACTAAGCACCTAGGGCTACAAGCCCTAGCTTCTAAAGGCTAAAACAATAGGCCACTGGTTCTCAGAGCTTGGAACTAAAAATCTCTGGTTCTTTTAGCCTGACACTTAGACTTTGAACACCCAAGGAACTACGTAGGACCTTCTCTCCCATCCACAGCTTTGACCTAAGAGAGCAAAAGAATTCCCAGACAGCTGATTGTTTACACAAGCAGTCATGTGTGTTATACTGATTGAGGCAAAGTTCCATAAAAATCTATGGTACCAATTCCAGGGTGTCTTCTCCAGTTCCTTCTGAATTTGTTGTTGTCATTTGGCACGGCAGCTGCTATTTATGTTGTTTAGTGACATGGTATCATTCAGTAGCCCAGATTATGTAGTCCAGGCTGGTCTGAAATTCATGGGAATTCTCTTGGCTCAGCTTCCTGAGTGCTGTAATTATAGGCATGAGCCACCACGCCGAGTCCTTGATAATTTGTATATCCCTTTTCCACATTGAAAAAGAAATGTAAATCAGTTTGATGAATATTTTCTGAAGAGTCCTTGTATCACGTGATCATTTGCTGTTCCCCTCTGCTTGCACAGAGAGATTTTGCAGTTTTTGGGAAGTGCATCTTGTTGGTATATTTTCACTTCCTTAAACATCACCCACTATCACTTGCAAGCCTGATTATTCATATGAACACTCAGCAGCGGCACAGCCACATTGCCTTCATGAGTAATGTTTCCAGAAACAAAGGGGTATCATTGTTTTGTTTATATGCACCAAAAGAAAGAACAAGATCAAATCATTATCTTAAAATGAAATAGCATCACTCAAGGAAGTTAGCCTTTTAATAATCTTAGAACCACAGAACTGCTGGGAAATTAGCTTTATGTGTATTCTACTTCTCTTTTGTTAATGAGATCAAGTATATTCTGAATAGATGCTATAGAACCTATGGGAGGTAATAGAAATATATTGTGTATGGGGGAGCGGGTGAGAGAAAATGAACACAGTCCCTACCCATTCACAGAGTTTATGGTGGGAATAAGGGTGTGATACACACAGATGTATGTTTGGAAAAAGAATTGTGAATAGTAAGTTTATGAAGGAAATAAGCATGCAATTAAATAATAAGGAACAGAAGAAAACCTTCTTAGTTTGCTTAGGAAGTCAAGTCTAAAAAGGATGCTGTCATTTCTTCTGCCCTGAGAAGCACAGTGTTTAGGGCCACTGAAAGAAAAATAGAACAGTGCACAGCACACAAAATGACTTAAAAATGAGATTGAGTTGTACAATTGAAATCACATCCCAGTGGAGTTTTGTTGTTGTTTTTGATGTGTTTGTTATTATTACTATCCTATCACTATTTACCCAAGGCTGGTCTTGAACTTGCAATGCTCTTGCCTTAGCCTCCCAAGAGCTAAGATTACAGGACTGTGCTGCCACACCTGACTTCAGAGTAATCTCTTAGAATTTATTCTGAATAAAAAAAATAGGAAGCTATGGATCAATTGGAAAGGGCTTACCGAGTAAGCAGAAGGACCACATTTGAATCATGTAAAAGCCAGGCACAGGAGCTGAATGCAGCAGAAACCAGAGTATCTGTTCATCCCAAAGATGGGAGGAGAAAGACTACCAACCCAAATCATCATGGCCAAGTTAATTAAAGCAAGCACTTGATTAAAGCAAGCTTTTTAAATTTGTGTACATGGCCTGCCACCACCCACCGTCCCTGCTGTGGTCAGCATTGGATGTAAGGAAGACAAGGCTTTTATAGTTCACAGGTAGGAGGTTTCCAAATGGAGGATTTGGCAGGCAATATAGGCAAGGGTTACAGGAGCAGTAAAAAGCAAAGCAAGTTAGCCCCTCCTGAATCAAAGAGACAGTTTCAAGGTGGGCATAACAAGATAGTTATAACAAGGTATCCATAACAGCCCTTTTGAAACTAAGGTAGGGTTGCAAGATGGTTATAAACAACCTTTTGAAACAAAGACATGATCACCATCCGTGGAACAGGTAGTGCAGAACATTTGTAGTTACGGTTACAGGAATGGCATAGCCCAATCCTTGAGAAGCAGAGGTTTAACCGTAAACAAGGATGCACCTAACTTGCCCTTACTATAAAATGGCTTTTAAAACCAACATGAAGGCAAGCTGGTTCTTCAGATCCATGGAGCTCTCAGGTCACCCAGTCTAGACAGTCAGTGTCAGGTTCAGCGAGAGACCCTTTTTCAAAACTAAGTGAAGGGACTGGCAAAATGGCTCAGCAGGTAAGGCTGTTGCCTCACCAGCCTGAGGACTTAAGTTCAATTCCCGGAAGTCATGAACACTCTGAAGTTGTCTCACTCTTCCAACACTGCTGAGACATTGTTTTGGAGAGCCTTTGCACACAAAGAAAATAGTGGCACTGACTTAGCCATGAGCTGGAATGTGCTCTCTTGAAGACTAAGGCTTCTTAGTCCCCGTGGATTTCTTTCTTTTCTTTTTTTTGTTTTTGAGACAGGATTTCTCTTGATATTTGATAGTATTTTTATAAATAAACAATTACATATATTATTGGCTAGTTCCACATGGGGAGAACATGAGTTATTTTTCTTTGAGATGTGTGTCTGTTAATATTAAATATCCTAAGTCTTCCTTCTCAGTTTAGGTTAGACAGGGTTTCCTGTATGCCTGTGTTTGGAATCATTTGTGACCAACTGCTAAAGTAAGGGCCACTATCTTCCCCTCAGTGCTGGATAAAGGATGTGCTTCATTGTCTGGCTTTTCCTGAAATTTGAATTACTTTTCTAAGAGCTGAATGGTTCATTGATTTCTGCAATTTTTTTTTTTTTTTTTGTTTTTCGAGACAGGTTTCTCTGTGTAGCCCGGCTGTCCTGAGCTCACTCTGTAGACCAGGCTGGCCTCGAACTTAGAAATCCGCCTGCCTCTGCCTCCCAAGTGTTGGATTAAAGGCGTGCGCCATCACTGCCCTGCAATGGGTTTCTTGTCCATACTTTCTTGTCTTTGTTCTTCTTGGAAATCTCTTAAGCAAAATCTTCTATTCCTTGTAAACATGGATTAATGACTGCATAGTATCTTTGCATGTACTTTATCCTGATAAAAACTCAGCTGGATCCTTAGAGCTTCTCCCAAGCTCTATGGAAACCCAGCCTCCCCTGCTGAAAATGCATATTCCAGATTTTAAGACTTGTTTCATGAACTGAGCCTCACTGTCTGTGGCATATCTACACACATGCACTTTACCCATACCTGCCAACACACACACACACACACACACACACACACACAATCACACATACACACAAATAAATTGATACATGTAAAAATTATATTTTAATCAATTTATTATAGACTAATTGAATGACACTCTTAAGTCTACAGAAATGAAACCTGAGGGCAGGAAAGATGGCTCAGTGGTTAAGAGCACTCACAGCTCTTCCAGAAGACCTGGGTTCTGTTCTCGGCATCCACATCAGTAGCTCACAATCACCTACAATTCCGGCTCCAGGGGATCTGACACCTCCACAGACATACACAATATACAGAACTAAAAATAATTAAAAATAAAATCATATTTTATTGAAACTTGAAAACACCTCTCTTCTTTAAAATGTAAACCCGTTTGGAAAAAAATTGAATGAAACAATTTGAAATAACCCCTTTTAATGTAATTTAAATTTTACAAGGCAGAAAATAATTTTTTCTAAGGACAGAGGGCATGTATATGATAAAAATCAGGGCTAACAACAAATTTGCGGCAGGTGTTGTGAAGACAAGGTCTCACAGCTAAGGTTGGCACTGAACTCAGTATACAGTGAGGACGACTCTGAATTCTGAGCTGCCTCTGTCTGCTCCTCTAAAGCTCAAGAAGGCTGTCTAACTCTGGGACCACAAAGATCCTTAAAACCAGGCATGGGGGTACATACCTGGAATCCCAGCACTTGGAGATGTATTATATAGAAACAAAACAGGAGGAATATAACTCACTGTGCATCAGTTGTTCTCCACCCCTCCAACCCTCCCCTTTAGTCTTGCTGGTTCCCTCCTTTCATGCTTAGAGTTCTTTTCACTTCCATGCCGTGCGTGTTTGTGTACAGTTAAATCAACATTCCACATATGAAACAAAATACATAATACTTTTATGGCGGTTGCATTGAGTATGTAGAGGGATTCTGATGCTATTTCGATAACCATTTCTAAACTATCAATTCTACAAATCCATGAGTGTGGAAGGTCGTTCCATCATCTGGGGTCTTGTCTAATTTCTCTTATTGGGGTTTTAAAGTCTTAATTTGTAAAACTCTTTCATCTCTTTGGTTTATTTCTGTATATGTTGTTTTGAAGTTGTTGCAAAAGCAATTTTTTTTATATCTATCTTTTAGAGTTGCTGGTGAGTGGTTTGGTATTATTTTGATATCTCTGCCTTGAAAGTGAGTTGGCATTCATTCATTCATTTATTTTGAGACCAGACTGGCTGGCCTTGAACTCACTATGTAACCAAGGCCTGCTTGCACACACAATCCCTTGCCTCAACTTCCTGCAGTTTGGGTTATAGGCATGCACCATCACACCTCTCTCTTACAGGTTATGTATTGTTTCTTTGTTTTGTATTTTCAACATATAGAATAAGTCAGGGAGAGCTTCTTCTCTGGTCATGTCTAAGATTCCAAATACCTTGTGTGTTAGCATATCTATTTCTTTTTATTTTGCATCATTTATTGTGATATTTTATGTGCATGAGTGTTTTGCCTTTATGTACCATATGTATGCCTGATGTCCACAGAGGCCAGAAAAGGACATCAGATCCCCTGGGACTGGAGTTACACAGGTGATTGTGAGCCACCATGTGGACACTGGGAACTAAACCCAGGTCCTCTGCAAGACTAACAAGTATTCTTAACCCCCGAGCCAAGTCCTAACAAGTATTCTTAACCCCTGAGCCATCTCTCCAGCCTCACTTTAAAAAAAGATTTCTCTGGTCAATTAAATGATTCAGCAGGTAAGGACACCTGCTACCAAGCCTGATGACCTGGGGTCTCTCCCTGGGACTTGACATGGGTGTGAGGAAGAAAATGTCCTTCCAGCTCCATGTGTAGATGTGGTGGTCAGAATGAAAATTGCCCCCAGAGATTCATATATTTGAATGCTTAGTCCCTAGTTAGAAAACTGTTTGCAATGCAAACGATTAGGAAGTATGGGCTTTATTAGAGGTATGGGTTATGAAAAGAGATGTGTATG
Source organism: Mastomys natalensis (assembly GCA_021653895.1). Classification (NCBI taxonomy): domain Eukaryota; kingdom Metazoa; phylum Chordata; class Mammalia; order Rodentia; family Muridae; genus Mastomys; species Mastomys natalensis. The sequence goes on along the minus strand of JAJTUV010001875.1, from coordinate 143,107 downwards.
CCAGGCCTACTGTCTACCTGTCTGTCTGCCTGCTGCCTTTAGGTTGGGATGTAAAGCTCTCAGCTACTTTTCTAGCATCATGCCTGCTACTTTCCCCCTTGATGATGATGGACCAACCTGCCAAAACTGTAAGCAAGCCCCAATTAAATGCTTTCTTCTATAAAGTACCTTGATTATAGTGTCTCTTCACAGCACTAGAACAGTAACTTAGACAGTGGGGGGAATAACAACAAAAAAAATGAAAACAAAACCCAAAAACACCTTAAGAACGTTAGCTTTTCAGTTAAATAAAAAATGTTGTTAAATGTGAAGCAAAAAAAAAAAAAAAAAATCTTATCGAAGGCCAGTTTGGTCTATAGAGTGAATTCCAGGACAGCCAGAGGGCTACACAGAGAAACCTTGTCTTGAAAAAAAAAAAAAAAAAAAAAAAAAAAAAAAACAACAACAAAACAAAAAAAAGAAGCCAAAGTAAAGAAAGAGAAAGGGAATGACAATACAAGGGGAAAGGCACACAGCGTTAACAGCATTAGAGCAGTTTTTCTCTGGGTCCTGTAAGATCAGAGTGGGCCAGATGTGTGGGGCAGGGCAGGGGCGGGGTCATTTGTTCATTATGCCGACACTGAGGCTGTACTGAGCAAGGGTTGGACTTCAAAGTTGCTTTCACCTTAGAGTCTACTTCCCTCTGCTGACAACACTTAAGCCTGCAGTCCCTGTGCCAGGCAGATTCTTTTACCTTCCTGAAACACACAACAAACAAAGGGGGAGAGGCAGAGATGAAGGAAGGGAGGGAGGAAGGGAGGGAAGGTGGAAGCAAGGAAGGAAGGAAATAAACCTGGTAAGCAAGCCTACATCTGTAGATATCTACTACCCCATTAGACCTTCAAACTTTTTGGTCTCTGCAGCCTTCAGCCTCTGGCACATAGGTCTCTGTAGAAATGATGTACTAGCTGACTCCAGGCTCAGAGCTAGCAAATTTGTCATACTCCATATTTATTCTCAGGTGATACCTCTTCCTGTAGATTTCACTGGCTGAGTCAAGCCTTCTGTGACTACACCTTGAAGTGTCTCTGTTTGACTTCCCTTGTCCTCCTTGACTGCCTCCCACCCTGGGGCTGATGCACGTTGATTTCAGCCTTTCTGATGCTGACTGGTCCCTCTTCTCAGACCAGTAGTTAAATTCGGTTTAATTTTTAGTTCATGGTCCTGGAGGGGTAAAATTGCAGGGATCAGATATTGGGAAATCCTTATCGCTAGCACAGTCCTTACATACATATGGATACAAGACATCACAAATTTAGAGACAGGAGAGCCTGTGTGTCTCCCTGCCTCTACTGATCTCTTTCCTGCTTCTTATAAAGTTATCATGAGGACTCTGCCCTAAGGTGCCGACCTAATTCTAAACACTTCCCAAAGGGCTGTGCTCCTAAACACTGAAGTCATGGCTCTTCCTTCCTTTCTTTGGAACACAGTCTACTATTCTTTCCTAAATTTCTGGAGAGTTTTCAGGCCAGCCAGCCTGGAGTGTGCAGTAGCAGACAAAGGAGACACAATTTGGCAAGGTGGAAGGAAGAAACCAACTCCAGAAAGTTGTCCTCTGACATTCACATGCCATGGCAGGAGGGAGAGAGAAGAGAGAGAGAGGAGAGAGAGAGAGAGAGAGAGAGAGAGAGAGAATACATTGGCCATTTGTTATACTGTCAATATTGGAAAAGAGTTATTTCTATGGTTAAAACTGAAAAAGAGTTTTGGAGAATTTCTTTGTTAAGTAAAAGTACTAGGTGGCTCTGGGTAAATTGCAGGGATTGAAGAAAGAAGTAACTAGACATCTCATGTACATTGTCAGAGCCATTCATAAGGAAGCAACAACAGTCATTTTGAAACTTGATAATACCTGCCAGTGTGAAAGATTGGTGATCTGTTAATGGTTCATGAAAAGGAGTAGGAAAACATATCATGATATCTATACATTTGAAATCTGTACTGTTGAGTGCTGGGGGTGGAGAAGTTCTTGGCCCATGAAGATGGTGGACCATGCACTTTTCTGAAATGGATTCTTCCTGAATAGGCCACTTGAAAAAGATTGACAGTATTTCTCCAGAAAGTACTATAGGAATCCTGAGCAATATATCTTAGAGAATATTAATGTAATGTTTGTAATCACTATCTTCTCTGACATTCCTACCACGGGTATTTCCTATAGCCCAAGTATGTACAGAATGTTGGGAAAGCCTATTATATAGAAACAGTTGAAGCTCTCAGAGTCTGTCCTAGTAAAAAGATAAATCTCTATCATTCAAGGCAGGTTATGATTACAGTGCTATGAATCATATTGCAAGCAACTGCAAAAACAGAAAGGGTTAGTTCTAAGCAGATCAAAATTCAGGAGACTGTTCTGGCGTCTGCACATACCTACAATGCCAGTGCTTGGGAGACTGAGGTAGGAAGATTCTAAGTGTGAGCCTAAACTGGACTGCATAGCAAGACCCTGCCTCTACCCCTCCAATAATAATAAAGAAGCCAAGAATGCATTCCAAGTTCTTTAGCAGGTGTAGAAATAGAAAACTGGAGCTGGGGAGTTAACTGCTGGAGACTGTCCAACAGTTAAGACCGCGGGCTGCTCTTGCAGAGACTCAGGCCCCAGTCCCAGCCCCTACATAGAGGCTCACAACCATCTGAAACTTCAGGATTATGTGCCCCCTCTGGCTTCCTCTGGCACCAGGCACACAATGGTATACAGACCTACATGCAGACAAACTACTCACACACCTAAGAAAATTTATAATTTATTCATTCTGTATTTATATGTTTTTATTTATGTGTATGTATGTGTGTCTGTGTGAAGGTATGCCATGTGTATGTGAGTAGAAGACTGACTTCATCATCTCCCATGGAGCTGGAGTTTCAGGCAGTTGTGAGCCACCCAAAGTGGGTGCCAGAAAATGAACTCAGGTCCTCTGGAAAAGCAGGAACTGTTATTAACCACCGAGGCATCTCCCCAGTCCATAAAATAATTTTTTAACAAAAAAGTAGAAAACAAAGTGAAAAGTAGTGGTACACATCTTTAATTCCAGCACTTGGGAGGCAGAGACAGGTGGATTGCAGTGAGTTCAAGGCCAACCTGGTCTACAGAGAAAATTCCAGGACAGCCAGGGCATGCCATCAAAAAAGAAAGAAAGAAAGAAAAGAAGAAAGAAAGAAAAAAGAAAGAAAGAAAGAAGGAAGGAAGGAAGGAAGGAAGGAAAGGAAGGGAAAAAGAAAGAGAAAAAGAGAGAGAAAGAAAAAAGAGAAGACAAAAAGAAGAATGAAAAGAAAACCACAACATATATCTGTTTATGACAAATGAGAGCTTTTGAATTTCAGAGTTTTCCCAGGAATAATTTTTATATATAATATATTATATGTGTAAGATATTATACTATTATTATATTATATATCATACATAATATTATATGTATAGTAATTTTTTAAATTGATAATGCTTGATGTTATGAAAGACTGGTGATCTATCAATGGTTCATAAAAAGAAATGGAAAAGCATATATCATCTGCATATTTGAAATCTTTACTATTGTTGGGAGCAGTTTCTCACCAGCCCTGGTTTTCTATTTCTATGCCTGACAAAGAACTTGGAATGCATTCTTTATCTACTTTCATTATTTTCATTATTACTATTGGGAAGGGCTTGAGGCAGGGTCTTGCTATGCTGTCCAGATTGAGTTCAAATTTAGAATCTTCCTACCTCAATCTCCCAAGTGCTGGCATTGTAGGTATGTGCCACCACACCCAGAACAGTCTCCTGAATTTTGACTTGCTTAGAACTAATCCTTTCCGTCTTTGCAATTGCTTAATATATGGTTCGTGGCACTGTAATATATTATCTTCCACTCAACAAGAAGCTTAACCTGCATGAGGCTGCGGCTCCAATCAACAGCACTAAAACAAACAAAAAAAAACCCAAACTTTTCTTAAATAAATGAAGCTTGGTTCAGTGGCTCATGTCTATAGTTCCAGCAGTTAAGAGGGTGAGGTGGAAGAAACTCCACCTTAGATGCTAATCCAAACTACACAGTGTCTTCCAGAGAACACTGATACAAAATGAGATCCTGAGAAATAAAACAGAGAAGAAGCAGGGTATATATAAGGAAGAATCAAACAAAGTCCTTATTAACACTCTCAGAGAAGCATGAGGAACCATTCCTGTGGCAGGATATCTGATCACACTGTGAACCCAGAAACTGTGTTATTTGCTGAAAATACCTGTTTCTAGTTGTGGGGCTCAGCCCTTAGTACACACCCTTAATTCCTCTGTCTAGAATACAGACACGCCCTTTATACACCTTTAAGCCCAAACAACAAAGGTAAAGTTAGTCTATAGAAGGAAGCACCATGTTTGAAAGTGATGAGTAACAGACAAAGTGATGAATCAGAAAGATTTGACAGAATAGGATATACTCAAGAGAGGAAAGGGAAGCTACTTATGAGAGAGCAATGCAGAGAGGCAGAGTATAGTTTTTATCAGGACAGCTGTACAGAAACAGGTTGAAGAGAGAACAAGTTAGACACAATGAAGACAAAATGAGCCAGAAAATTAGGAGACAGGATTAGAACATATTGCCAAAGTTATTATAAAACCAACATATTGTCAAAGTTATTATAAAACCAAGCAGGACAATTAGGAGTGCAGGAGGGGGTGGAGGGAGCAGAGAGACAGAGAGACAGAGACAGTGAGAGAGAGGGGGGGGATTGAATCAGCCAGCTTGGAAGTTTGATCCAGAACAGCTGTGTTGAACTAGCCAGCAGAGCTCAGAACTAGAAAGGGTAAGCCTCAGAGGCTGAAAACATGCTAGGACTAGATTAGATTATAATGAAGGCTTGAAGCTTCCAGGACTAGGCCTACATTAGCAGATGGAGGCAGTATATCTCTGAGACAACAACTACATAAGTTGAATAAAAGATACTTTTACACATTCCACCCATTAAAAATGATTTCATGGGCTAAAGAGGTGGCTCAGTGGTTAAGAGCACTGACTGCTCTTCCAGAGTTCCCGTGTTCAATTCCCAGCAACTACATAGTGGCTCACAGATGTCTGTAATGGGATCCAATGCTCTCTTCTGGTGTATTTGAAGACAGTGACAGTGTACTCATATAAATGAAATAATAAATCTTTTTTTAAAAATGATCTTGTGTCATAAAACATTTGTGATGTAAATAAATAAATAAAACAGAACCAAGAAAATCCACTCTTATGGTCTCAGCAGCTGGGAATTTGTACTGCCTGCTCTCCTAGATGATCTGACTTCAGTTTTCAGCACCTATGTGGACATGTACAGATCCAACACCCTGTTCTGGGTGCTGGTAAGCATGGGCACAACACACACATACACAAAAGTAGCAGAATAATTTTAAAAGAAAATCAAATCTTATAAGTTAACATCTTCAGTACCTAAGGAAGCAGCTCAATAAGTGGAAGGTGATGTCTGGAAAAATTAGTAAAACACAAAGCAGAGACAGAAAACGTACAGAAGAGGTAGGCAGAATCAGAGCACTAACCCAAATAGACCAAATACTCATGCTTCCAGAGACCAACAGAGAAAGTGAAATACTGAATGGAAATTTTCAAAATGAAGGATGTGAATTTCCATATTGGAATGGTTCATATAGTACAAGGTGCAATTGATAAAAATAGACTCATACAAAGTCATGTCATGAAATTTCAGAAACCGGAGGACAGTGGAAATTTTTATAAGCTTCAGCGGTTAAAACAGGAGATGTAACACGGATCACAATTAGAATTTCTACACTTCTGCAGTAGGCAGAATCTAGGTGGCCTAACAAATTCTTCACCCGTACAGAAGCACCGTGAATGTGTTATATTTCATTGCAGTGATTGTTATATCGTTACAGCATAGTTGACTTGGGGGTTTTGTTGCTGTTTTTTGTTTGTTTGTTGTAACTCCACTTCAAGGGCCCCGATGCCTTATTCTGCCTAACCAGGTTTTCTCTGTGTAGAGCTGGCTGTCCTGGAACTTGCTATGTAGACCAGGCTATCTCTGAATTCAGAGAGATACCTGCTTCTGCCTCCCAAGAGCTTGGATTAAAGATGTGTGCCACCAAACCTGGCTTGCTGTTGACTTTTAAATAGAATTGGCATAACCAACCTTAAGAAGTTCTTGGAAAGTAGGCATAGTGGCATTCACTGTAAGGGCAGCACTTTGGAGGCAGAGCTAGGAGCATTGGGAGTCCAAGGTCATCCTTGTTGTGTTTTATAAAAAGAAAGTGAAGCCAGGAATATGTTTGGTGGGAGCGCCGTATGGTGTGGGGGAAGGGGGCACCTCTGTGGGCCATACTGAGGCATCTTTTCCCCTGAGGTACCAGCCATATGACGATGGTATAGTATAGAAAAGAGTTTATTTAGGGCATGGGGAGGGGAGTTGAGGGAGTAGAGACGAGAAAGGTGCAGAGATAGAGAGACAGAGAGAGGAATAGAGGAGTAGAGGACCGGAGGAGTAGAGGCCGGCCATGAGCATGTGGAGAGAGAGGGGGAAGGGGAATGGAGAGAGAGAGGGTAAGGAGCTGGAGCAAGAGCAAGAGAGTGAGAGAGTGAGGAGAGGGCGAGCAGCCCCTTTTTATTGTGAGTCACCATGCCTGGTTCTTGCCAGGTAACTGTGGGGAGAGCCTAGAGAAATGCCAACAATTCTGATCTACAAAGTGAGTCAAGGCCAGCTTGGGCTACATAAGACCATATCTTAGAAGAGAAAAGGGATAGAAAGTAACCAAACTAAGAATACCTACAATTACAAAATAAAGATAATATGGACTAAAATAGGCAAGCCCTATAATGTCTATTCCATTCATTATCCCCCTGGTTCTTTGTTCCTCTTCCGTCTAGATATAGTTTTCACTTCTACCACTGAATGGCTCATTTTATCCTCACAGATATCTAGGAGAAAAGAAAGAAAGAACTAGTATTCCAGCTCACGCATTTCTTAAAGATTTGTATGAGTGTTTTGCCTGCACGTATGTTTGTGTACTACTTGAATGCCTCGTACTCATGTTGGCCAGAGGAAGGCATCAGATCCCCTGGAACTGGAGTTACAAAAGGTTGTAAGGCACCCTGTGGATGATAGAAATTGAACCAGAGTCCTCTGGAAGAGACAACCAACACTCTTAACCTCGGAGACATCTCTTGAGCTGCTCACTTATACCTTGTTTGGGACATGATCTCACTACGTGTTATGGCTAGCCTAAAACTCTGTACATAGAACTGGCTGACCTGGAACTCAAAGAGATCTACCTGTTTTTGCCTCCAGAGATCTAGAATTAAAGGTGCACATTCCCATCCCCAGTACTATTGTGATATTTTAAACACTCAAAAACATGAGAAATAAGGGAAGATTCTAGAATCTTCCATTGGGGGGAAAATGAGTCACATATAAAAAAATAAAACAGAAAATGTCACCAGGATTGTATTATCAACACTAGATGCCAAAATATAGTGAAGTAACAATGCTTTGGGAAATCTGAGGCAGAGAATATCTTTCAAATCCAAAGATAAAGACGTTATCTTTTATTCAAGGACTCAGGAAACTTGTTATACATCTACCCTTCTCTAGATTTTCCTAAAAAAGGAACGCAAACAAGAGAGGACACAAGCTGGGCGGTGGTGGCGCATGCCTTTAATCCCAGCACTTAGGAGGCAGAGGCAGGTAGATTTCTGAGTTCGAGGCCAGCCTGGTCTACAGAGTGAGTTCCAGGACAGCCCGGGCTACACAGAGAAACCCTGTCTCGAAAAACCAAAAGAGGAGAGAGAGAGAGAGAGAGAGAGAGAGAGAGAGAGAGAGAGAGAGAGGACACAAAGTTAAGGAACAGGGTTAATACAGCACTGGAAAGGCAGACTGGGAGAGCCAACTGCACCCAAAGAAACATAGCAGTGGTACATGTGCATCTCCATGGAAACAGGAAATCAGATGGAACTGGGGATTATGACTGACACTGAGCAGTGGACCCTGTGCTAAGGTCTGAATGTGTCCCCAGACTCAAGCTGAGTTTACCCTGTAGTGGTTTGAATAGGAATGGGCCCTACTCATGTTTGTGAATGCTTGGTCTGTAGCGAGTGGCATTTTTATGAGGTGTGGCCCCTTCACTGTGGAGGAGGGGCATTGAGGTCTCAAATGCTCAAGCTATGCCCAGTGAAAAACCACATCTGGTCTCCTCCTGACTGCCTTTAGATCAAGATGTAAATGATTCCATGTAAATGATTATGATAATAATGGAATAAACTTCTGAAACTGTAAGCCAGACCCAATTAACTGTTTTCCTTTATAAGAGTTACTGTGGTCCAGCTAAATACTGGATGGAGGTCAGAGACTCTTAATGGAAGAGATGGGGAAGAATTGAAGGCCCTGAAATGGGTGGGAAACCCATAGAAGAACCAACAGAGTCAACCAACTAGAGACTGAACCACCAACCAAAAAACACACGGAGACTGGAATGAGGCCCCCAGCACATATGCAGCAGTGTGAGGATGTGAGGCTCCGTCTGCATGTGGGTCTTCCAACAACCGGAGCAGAAGCTTTCCCTAAAGTTGTAGCCTAACGGTGATATCGGGTCCCCAACAGGGCTGCCTTGTCTGGCCTCAGTGGAAGAGGATGTGTCTAATGTGGTAGAGACTTTGATGTGCCTAATCTGGTAGGGCCAGGGTGAGGGGATCCATGCTCTCAGAAGATGGAGGAGGGGATGAGAGAGGGTCTCTATGAGGAGCACCAGGAAGGGCCAGCTTTTGGGATCTAAATAAATAAATATAAATAAAAAAAAAAAAAAGAGTTGCCGTAGTCATGTGGTCACGATGTCTCTTCACAGCAATGGAAACCCTAACTAAGACAACTCTCAAATGCAATAGTATTAAGTGGCAGTGCCTTTGGGAGTGGTTAGGTCATGATGACACCTCCCTTGTAAACAGAACCCTCACCTGTACAGCCTAGTTCAGTGTCGGCACTGTCACCTGTCACCGGAACATTCAGGAGGCCGAGACAAAGGGATGTCTGTGATTTCCAAGTTTGAGTTCCGGACAAGTATGGAACACAGAGTATAAAAACTGTCTCTCAAGAAAGAGAAAGTAGCTTCACAAAATTGAGCCCTTTTTGCCTCCTCCTTCAGCTGTGTGAGGAGAAAACGTGAATGGCCTTCACCAGATGACCCACATCAGTGACCTAATCTTAGATTTTTCAGTCTCCAGAAGTGGGAAAATAAACTTCCATTGTTTATAAGCTCCTCAGCCTGGGATACTTTGTTAGAACACCATAAATGTCCTAAGAAATTCAAATTTATTAAAAAAAAAAAAAAAAAAAAAAAAACAGAAAAACAAAACAACAAAACAAATGAAAAAAAAAAAAAAAAACGAAATAAAAACCCTCAAGAGTTGGGAGGAAAAAGAAACACAAGTTGTAGAATATATGAAATGCTATATATAGGGGTAATGTATATATAGACCTAATCAGATGAGAAGTTTAACTAAAAATTATTTTACAACAATGTGTCGTATAGCCATGTGCTAATGCTGAGAGGTCCATCAGGCCATGTCACTGTGTGAGCATCGTCATTATTGTATTTACACAAACCTAGGCTGTGTCATATATGCATGAGTTGGCTCAAGGGCTATATATATGATGAGTAAAACAACATGAGATTAAGTCAAATGCAAAGAACATTTTTAAAGTAAAAAAATAACATTTTTTAGAAAACATTCTTAGCAATAGAAACTACACAAAATGATAGTGGATCTTTTATTGAGAAAAATGTGAGAGAGGTCCCAAGAGGAGAGCCTAACCCTACTACTGCCATTTTTATAAACCAACACGTTTCTAACTTTATTCTAAATACTTACCTTTATACCTACAAATAAATGTAGCTCTCACCCCTCATCAAAGGAACTTCATTTTACAATAGATGGAGACTATCACAGAGAACCACAATTGATCAAATGCAGAAAGCATATCTTAGCTTGCTTTCTATGGCTGTGATAAACACCATGGCCAAAAGCAACTTGGGGAGGCAGGGGTTTGTTCCATCTTACAGCTTTTGGTCCATCATAAAAGGAAGTCAGAGCAAGCACTCAAGGTAGGACTATGAAGTCAGGAACTGAAGCAGAGGCCATGGAGGAAAGCTGCTTACTGGCTTGCTCCCCATGGCTTGCTTGCTCAGCTACATTTATTTACTTTTATTTATTTATTCATTATTTATTTATTTATTTTACTTAAACATTCTTCCTTCCTTCCTTTTTTAATTTTTATTCATGTATATGGATGTTTTGCCTGCTTGTATGTCTCTGCACCATATTTGTGCAGGGCCCAAGTAGAGGCCAGAAGAGGGTATGGATCCCTGGACCTGGAATTATAGATGGCTGTGAGCCAGGAGGTGTGTGCTGGGGACACAGTGCTCTGGAAGAGCAGCCAATGCTCTAAATCACTGAGTCATCTGTCCAGAGATGATACTGCCCACAGTGGGCTTGGCCTACCCATATCATATCAACCATTAATCAAGAATATACCTCCAAAGCCTAGTGACACATACCTTTAATCCAGCACTTGGGAGGCAGAGGCAGGTTTGAGGCCAGCCTGGTCTACAGAGCGAGTTCCAAGACCATAAAGACTACATAAAAAAGCCCTGGCTTGAAAAAAACAAACAAAAATAATTTTTATAAAAGAAAAGAATATGCCCCCACAGACTTGCCTATAAGCCAATCTGATGGAGGCATTTTCTAGACTGAAGCCGCTCTTTCCAGATGACTGTCGTTTGTGTCAAGTTGACAAAATAAATCGAACGAATAAATAACTAGCACAACATCCAACTCCAGCTGATAGAACTGCAGCACAGCCCATACATCCAAGGCTCTGAGAAGAGAGTATAGAAAGATGGTAAGAACCAGAAAACCAGAATTTTGCTGTGAGATAGTGTCTGCTGTATATGACAGGAAAGTTGCACCATGAACTCTCAACAATCTGGTTGCCTGAACAAGAGAAAGTCTATGTAGTCCTACCCCTAGATAAAGAACTACAGGTGGACAAAGCCTGCTGAGAAAGAGACAATCAATCTCCTCCAGGAATGAGCTGCCATGTAGGTTGACAAGTCCCAAGTGGTCAACCCTGGACACATGTACATATGAGCAAAGCTAAATGTATTTAGTGGATTATATATAATGTGTATATATGCATATACATGTAATGATAATATTAAACAGGGGATTGTGAACTGGGGGGTGGGGGGGTGGGTGGAGGTGGAGCAGGGTGGGGAAGAATGGAATGGACGCGGTGCTCAAGTATGAAGTTATCAAAAATTAAATTGAAAAAGGAGAAAAACACGGCAAACAAAATCCTACTTACTGGAACCTGGGCAGTTTATCTTTAGGAAAGATAAGAATGACTCAGCCAATAAAACTCAAGTTCCAAAGCGCTGGGCAGGAATGGCAGAAGCGGAGGGGTTTTAGAGAATGGACTCATTAATTTCTTTTACACAACTTCTGATTTAATATGGTGATGGTGCATGAGGTTAAATTGTACTTTATTATGCAAATGTGGACATTTTAAATTATTAATGAATCATCTATGCATTCATTAGGCCATGTTAAGCTAAATAGTTTTGATTTTCATGGGGTAAGGGAGACTAGATTCATTCCTTAGCTTTAGTGATACATTATGACAACTTTTATGAATTTTTCCCCACTTCCCCAGTGTTAACCGCTTTGTCCTTTTAACAGTAACTTTTTGTTGATCCTGTCCTAGTAGATCTTCTTTAGTTTGTAAAACAAAGAAGAAACTTGGGAATTATATACTCTAGCTGTGAATTCTACTGCCATTAGCTTTTTGACTGTAAGTCACTTGACTTCTCCAAACCTCGAGTCCTCCTTTTTACACAGGGATATTAATATTTGCCATATAATATTGTTGAAAAAAGCTAAATAAAAGACAAACATGTCAGGTAAAAGCCTAGTAAAATGTCTGATACCTGACTTAACAAATGTCAAATAATAAAGAAATCTTACTATTTAGAGTTTAGACCTTTTGCCTCAGTGTATGGCACATGTTTTCATCTTATACATTGACTATGGAGGGTGGGTTGGTGGTGGCCCACACCTTTAATTCCCAGCACTCGGGAGGCCAGAGGCAGGCAGATCTCGAGTTCAAGACCAGCCTGGTCTACAGAATGAGTTCCATGGCAGCTAGGGCTATACATGGAATCCTGTCTTGAAACAAACATATAAACTATGGAATGTTTATGTACATTTGTTTTATAAACTCAATTTCAATAAATTAAGTTTTGGCTTTTGAGATTCCCACTTGAGGTTGTGTATGATAACACATGCCTATATTCTAGCATTCAGGATGTTAAGCTGTTGACAAAACAAGGATTTGGAAACTTCTGCAAACTGCTCACTTCTTATCTACCATTTGACTAAGGTAAGGCCAAGGAGATAATTGCTATATTTAAAGGATGGTTTTCAGAGTTTTATGATATTCTCTATATAGTTTATTTAAAATTTTCCATATTAGAAAGCTAGACTGAAGATGAGCTACCCCCAAAAGAAAAAAGGTATTAACTCCATTTCATGACTAAAGCAACTGGCTGCTGTATAGTCTTGGTTCTTCAATGACTCAAGAAGTGACAGCCTATTTTCTTGTAAATATTTTTTTCTATAAATTCTATTATTGGAGCTGGGAAAATGGCTCAATGGTTAAGAGTGTATACAGCTTTTTTTTTTTTTTTTTGCTTGTTTGTTTTTTGTTTTTCAGAGACAGGGTTTCTCTGTGTAGTTCTGGCTGTCCTGGAACTCACTCTGTAGACCAGGCTGGCCTCGAACCCAGAAATCCACCTGCCTCTGCCTCCCAAGTGCTGGGATTAAGGGAGTGTGCCACCACTGCCTGCTGAATTCAGGTTGTTAGAAAAAGCAGTAAGTGTTTTTAACCACTGAGCCATCTCTCTAGTCTTTTATTAGTAGTGGTTTTTTGTTTTGTTTTTTTAAAGAGAGTAGCCTAAAAACAGTAATGAAAAATGTTTCTTCTCTTCAGCTAAACTGGCTCTGGCCTGTGCCTGTCGCTATACAGCCAAATGAGAGACACCCCAGGGAAAGGTGCTGGAAGCAAGTGTTGATGGTCAGCCCCTGGCACTATCTCTGTGTGGTCCTAAGTCAAAGCTTCAGCTAAGGCTTTCTTTGTTTCTAAAGAGCTTGTCTTGGGAATGACAATAAGATCAGATAAGTAGGCTAGAACAGCCTCGACCCTTCTTTGTTTTATTCATAGGTATTTGTTGCAAAGGTCCAGTTATTGGTTGTGGAACCTTCCGAGATTAATATTTAGCTAGTTCCTTACTTAAATCCCATCAGTTTTCTTTCTTTCAATCTTTCCCTCTTGCTCCTTACCATGTAGCCCAGGCTGCCCAGAACTCAAAATTCTCTCACCTCAGGCTCTCACCACACCCAGACTCTTTTTTATTTTAAATGAAAAAAAAAAAAATGCCTCCTTCCTTGCCCTAAAGTATTTTTTTGATTAGGCTGCTTATACAGTAAGTTGGGCCAAGCTATTCTTCCCCATAAAAGCTATGTTTTGCTGGTCTTTTGGGTGATTCATGTACTGTGTATGCATACAAATTATAGTTCAGAAGGTTGTTGTAAGAATTAATTAATGTTTGCTGCATGCCTTATGATCTTCAGATGAAAGGCACAAGATGAAATGCAGAGTGTCTACATAGAATAATAACACTGGGACACATTATAAAGAATGTGAGGAGTATTTCTGAACAAAAGATTATACTGAGTATTAAGTACATTGTCTTTCTTATTGTTTAAAATTGAATGCAACAGTGTTTGAAATAAAAAAAAACCACCACGAAACTCCAGAGGTTTGTCAGCTGAATATACAATTGATAAAGAAGGTATTATAGACTTTAGCTTTTGTATAGTAAATATGAAAAAAAAAAGACAAAAGAAAAGAAATTAAATGGAGGGTAGGGGCAGTGTGTGAATGCACGGTGATGAGGGAAGACAGCCCACAAGCAATAATGAAGATCCTTCACCCAGAGTCAGGGCAAGCACCTCGAATCCCAGCCCATGGGGAATGGAGATGGGGGATCAACAGCTTCCTCAGCTACAGAGTGAATTCAAAGGCAGCTTTGAGCCACTTGAGACCTTGTCTCAAAAAAGAAAATTAACAAAACAAAAGCTGACTCTTGTCATTGAGATAAATATCTATAAACTATCTGGAACAGACTTTTAGAAGCCTTACTCCTCATACTTTTCCATGTACGTGGGAAAGGGTTTTAAAGAAGTGAGAGGAAGAAAGGAGGAAGGAAAACTGGCATAAACATAAATTTCAGTGAGCATAGGAGAAATCAGTTGGGTTTTGTTTTTGTTAGTTGGCTGGTTTAGTTTTTCAAGACAGAGTTTCTCCATGTAGCCCTAGCTGTTCTGGGACTGACTATGTAGACCAGGCTAGCCTCACAAATGCTGAGATTAGAGGTGTATACCACCACCATTCAGAAAGAAATCAATTGTGGTTTTTTTTTTTTAACCCCATCCTTTTTAAGATTTATTTTTATTTTTATTTTTGTGTATATGTATGGATCCCCATGTGTGGTATGTGTGTGTGTCATGTGGAAGAGGATGTAGATTCCTAAAGCTAGAGTCACAGACAGCTATGAGTCACCCAGTGTGGATGCTGGGAACCAAACTTGGTTCTCCACAAGAGAGCAAACAGAACAATCTTAGCTACCTGCTGAGCCATCTCTCCAGCCCCAAACTCCTCTAATGATAAGATCTTCTAAGTATCTGCTTATTCTGTAATCCACATCCATCTGCCTCAGTTGGGTCCCTAGCACCTCAGATCTGGATTACTACAGCAGTTCCATGGCTACATACCTGAACTAATTTTAAGCCTGCATTTCCAGTTAATCATGTCTAAATCCCTTTCTGCCTTAGAAGGCCTGCTGTTAGCAAGCTCATTCCACCAATCCTGCAGTGAGTATCTATTCACTGGCATTGTTCTCCTAGGAAGAATGTCCTCCTTCAGAACTTTGATATCATCAGTGTCCCATATTTGTTCTTCACTAATCTAAATTTAACTCATTTCCCAAGGTTTCCTGTTGGTTTTCAGCTTTCCATGATGAGTCTAGCTCTCCATGATCTTTCTGTTTTGTCCTAGTTGGCTTCTGGACACCTAGGGTTTGTACCACAGGCTTTCCTGTTTGTTAGTTTTCCCTATGTGGTGAGGCTGTAACTTCTTATATGCAGGTGACCACTTCTATTCACACGTAGCATATTCTTCAGTTTAATAACTTACAGAACATCATCAATGTAGTTAAGGTCTTTATTTTCAAAAGCTGGACACAAATTTTGATGAATATTGGCCATGTCCACTTAGTTTCTGATTCCTGAAGAAAGACTTTAGACTTGAGAACACAACCCATCAAGCTGTGTTTTCTGGCACAGAAGGAATATTTTATTCATCATGCCTGATACTAAGGGAAATATTACCCTAAATTCTCTATTTCTCTTGCCAGTTCTTCTTTCATTAATAAACTCCCAGACAGCCAAATGATGGGAGGCAGACTCAGGACAATCCCTGAGCTAGAGGCCAGCCTAGTCTACAGAGAGAGTTCCAGGACAACCAGGGCAACACAGAGAAACCCTGTTTCGGATAAGTAAGTAAGTAAATAAATAAATAATCACCCCAGGCTTCCCAGATAGATAAAACAAACAACAAATAACAGGCTTCAGATCCTGGCAAAAGTTGATTCAGAAGAGAAAGTATTTTCAGATAGAAATATGCCGCGGTGGTGGTGCCACGCTTAATCCAGACTGGACAGAGCAGCGATTGATTCGAGCAGCCTGGTTACCAGATAGGCAGGAAGCAAGTACACAAGAAACTGTCTCAAAAACTAAAAGAAAAAAAAAAAATATGCCTTTGTGAGATTATAGCTCTGTGAATCTTGTCAGAGTGTATATCCTTCAAGATATACATCATTTCTGGTTAATTGAGAAAATCAAGTTTATGAATCTCCAAAGCAGAGGAGCGGTCACCAGAGCAATGGTGACCTTGCCATGAGGTTGCCAGGGCAATCCATGTTTACAGCTCTGTTCACCCAGCACCAACCACCTCCACCAAAACAGAGAGCAAGCAAACAAACCTGCCCCACAGTTCTGCTTGTCAAAGCATCTGTTCTGGCGTGGGCTACTCCAGATAGCCCACAGGCTTTAAGAGTCAGACAGCCTCACAAACTGTGACTCACA
Organism: Mastomys natalensis; assembly: GCA_021653895.1. Taxonomy (NCBI): domain Eukaryota; kingdom Metazoa; phylum Chordata; class Mammalia; order Rodentia; family Muridae; genus Mastomys; species Mastomys natalensis. Next base: position 126,830 of record JAJTUV010001875.1, on the reverse strand, counting down.
GATCCCGTGATTTATTAAGTCATGGTGTTAGTCAGGTTTCCCTCACCAAAGCAAGTGCCTGAGATAAGGAAGAGAAAAAAAAATTGCTTCTGGCTCCCATTTGTAGAGATTTCAGTTCATGACTAGTTGGTCCTACTGTTCTTTGGCAAGGCAGTGGCATATGGCTAGAAGCATAGCAAAACAGAAACATTCATGTCACCACATGCCAGGGAGCGAAGGGAGAGAAAGAGAAGGGGGCTCCACTGCAACGGTTCCATTCCAGGGACATCTGAAGACTTTCTCCCCTCAAGGTTGCACAAGATCTAGTACCTTCCAAAAGTATGGGCCTTTGGTGGTAATATTAAGATATAAACTTCAGCGACCACACTGGGCCAGTAGCCAATTCTTCTGTATCTGTTCCTCATGTGAAACAATAGCCTAAGGACTGGAATATGTAAAGTGACTGACTGATACCAGTCATGTAAAAAACAAGCTCCAAAAAAAAAAAGGTTACAATAATAAAACTAGCTCAGCCCCAGCCTACTGGCTCATTTGGTAACAGTAAGGGATAGCTTTGTCAAACTTGTTAAAATTTGATGAAGATTTGTTACTTCCTCATGTTTCAACATTTCTTATGTGTTCCCATGAACCAAAAGTAATTCCTTAAAAAAAGAAACAAGCTGGGTGGTGGTGGCGCACGCCTTTAATCCCAGCACTTGGAGGCAGAGGCAGGCGGATCTCTGAGTTCGAGGCCAGCCTGGTCTACAGAGTGAGTTCCAGGACAGCCAGGGCTGTACAGAGAAACCCTGTCTCGAAAAACCAAAAAAAAAAAAAAAGAAAAGAAAAAAAGAAAAAGAACGAAGGGTCTCTGGACTTCTTTCTGAGTAACTAAGGAACTAGAGAAGGTTAGCGTGATGACCGTCAGGTAGTCTTGAAAGGAGATGCATAGGCAGGTGTAATGCAGTTATGAGGACCACAGGATGAATGCCATAAACCCCATAGAAAAGAGAAGCACTCAGGTGTCCAGAGGGCTCAATGAACCTTCAGAAACTCGTCACAGCATCCGTATGAACAAGAACTTCTATTTTTAAATAAAGATGGGCCTACAGCTGGCTCTCATTCTCAGCTCTACATTTAGAGTTTCTGAATCTTTAGTTTACAAAATTATTTATAATACAAGTGAGCTCTTCCCTCCCCCTCCCTCCCTCCTCCCCCCACAGGGTTTCTCTGTGTAGCCCTGGTTGTCCTGGAACTCACTCTGTAGACCAGACTAGCCTTGAACTCAGAGATATATTTACTTGATTCTACCTCCCAAGTGCTGGGATTGAAGGCCTGCATCACCACTGCTCCTCCCCCAACCCTGGCTGTGAACTCTTGATTAATACCCAAGAACGCTTTTTTATGAACACTTCCCTAATGGTACTGAGTGGAAATACATCATGTCTAATGTATTCTCTGGGTGATTTAGAACACCGATGGATGTTTGTCAAATATACTCTAACCAACAACAAACATTTCTAAGTCTTTGACATCTTCTGAACATACAAAATCAAATTGATCAACTGGTTTAGCTTTAAAATCTCCATAAGTGTGCTTTCTATTTATTTATTTTTACATATCCAGTGACATTAGGTGTTTTTGCTCCTACACTTCGCTGCCTGGAGAGTCCAGATTATGAATGTTATTACCATGACTCGGTTACTAGTTCTGCCACTTATTTTATGTATGTACTCTGGGCAAGTAACAGCCTTTCTATTTCCTCAGCCTCCTGGTTTTTAATCTGATGATAATAATGGTGCTGGCTAGATTTTGTCAACTTGACACAACCTAGAGGTACCTGGCAGGAGTAAGCCTCTCAGTTGAAGAATGGCCCTTATCAACTTGGTCTGTGACCTTGTTGTGGAAGACCTTGTGTTTGCTTGTTTTAAAGAACATTTGGGAAGAAAACTATTTTAGTGTATGGGTGTTTTGTGTGCATGTATGTCTAGCCATATGAGTGTGTGGTGCCTATGGAAGCCAGAAGAGGACATTGGATATCCTGGAACTAGAATTACAAATGGTTGTGGGCTGCCATGTGGATGTTGCTAGTAAATCCTGGGTCTTCTGGAAGAAAGACCTGTCCTATTAGCCTGTGAGCCAACTCTCTAACGCCCAGAGATTGTTTTGATTGATGATTTGATGTGGGAAGGCGCAGCCTACTGTGAGTGGCATCATCCCTAGACAAGTGGGCCCAAGCTATAAAAGAAAACTAGATGTTACAGACCAGGGTGAGGCCTGGATGTGGCTCTTGTTTAGACTCATAGGCACTCAGAAAGTTCCACATCTCCCAGCAGCTCCATCAATTTCTGTGCACAGAAGGAGGGAGTAGACAGAAGGATTAAGACCGCTCTTAGACACCACCTGAGAAGTTTCTTTGTGCAGTGGATGTTGTTAATGTTGAAACTTACAACTAGTCAAAGTATAGAGGATTTCAGAGTATGGAGTGCTCAGCCACAAAACTGTATCGTAACCCCTCCCCAAAGCTCAGGGATCATCTCGAAAAGGAGAGCAGAAAGAAGGTAAGAGCCAGAGTACAGAGAGGATCAGAGCAGAACAGTGTCTCCCACATCCACAAGGTCACAGCTAAAGTTGCCTGATTAGGACCTGCACAACATCAAGCCAATTAACATTCCAGCACAAAGTGTGAAGACGTTTATAAGCCCCCATCCCGAAGGAAGAAGCTATGAACAGTTTATGGCTTCTGGGGATTGGGAAGTCAAAGTTTTTGAGTTTGTTTGCTTGTTTGTTTGTTTTTCAAGGCTATGGCACGTGGTAAGTCAACCACATTCCAGTGGATAGCCTAACACCAAGAAGTATACGGGAAGAGCACATTGGAGTAGATGGGCTATATAATAGCAACAGCAGTAATAGGACATGGGAAGCGTTAAAGAGAAGAACTGGGGTAAACATGATCAAAATATATAGTCTCAAAGAATTAATAAACCTATTTGTCAAAAGAAAAGCTATTTTTTTTTTGTTTTTGTTTGTTTGTTTTTGTTTTTCAAGATAGGGTTTCTCTGTGTAGCCCTGGCTGTCCTGGAACTTACTCTATAGACCAGGCTGGCCTCGAACTCAGAAATCCACCTGTCTCTGCCTCCCAAGTAAGAAAAGCTATTTGAGTGAACCTGAGAGTGAGATAGAGAGCCAGCAAGCAGCACTCTATAGGTTCTGCTTCAGTTCCTGCCTAAGCTCCAGCTGTGACTTCCCTCAATGATGGGCTGTGACCTAGCCCTTTCCTCCCAGGTTGCTTCTGGCCATAGAGTTTTATCACAGCAAACAGAAACCAGACTAAAACAATTATGTCCCCCATTTATACTGCTGTTGTGAAATTTGTATTAATGGCTGAAGAGCACTGGCTGCTCCTTCGAGGCCAGTACCCACATGGCAGCTTACAACTGTAATTTCCAGCTCCAGAGAAAGTCTGACACTGTTTTCTAGCTTCTGGAGGCCCAAAGTACGGATGGTATAAAAACACACATGCAGGCAGAAACTCATATGTATAAAACAAAATCAAATAAACCTTTAAAAAATAAAAAATAAATTAAAAAAGAATTTAAGAGAGTTAGTATATTAAGAACTATATGTGGCCGGGAATTGGTGGCACACACCTCTAATCCCAGCACTTGGGGAGCAGAGGCAGGCACATTTCAGTGAATTCCAGGCCACCCTGGTCTATAGAACAAGTTCCAAGACAGCTAGGACTGCACAGAGAAACTCTGTTTTGAAATACAAACAAACTATTGATATTTCTATTATTGTTTTGTAAAAACCTTCTAGAGATAAATTTTAATACATTTTACATGACAGTAAAGTATAGGGAGTACATGGTCTTTAAAAAACAATATCCCATGTGACAAAAATCATAGATTTATCTGTTTTGGACCATTTGCCTTTCTGGGGTCTTGGTGCAATTACTAATAAGGTCTTCATTTCTCTAGCTATCAGGGTGGACCCGTGACACAGCTGAGGCTAGTGACTTCCTTTCTTTCTTGCTATGCTGAGGATGTAGTGGGAGAGGTGAGGTCCTCTTGCCCTTGAATTATGAACTACAGTAATTTAAGACTGGGACTGACAGATATAGTAGTCCTCTCTATTTTTTATTAAAAAAATGATGCCATCAAATTCAGAGAGAACAACATCCACCTCTAATCCAGCATGTGTTGAGATATTCACTCTTTCACTTAAGCTAGTCACAACAACACGGAAAAAGGAAATCCAGTTCTGGGCTTCCCAGTATAATTCCAATTTAAAATATGCTGTTTTACTGTTTCTGGAGGTAATATCAGTTCTAATAAACTATCATTTGTATCATGTGCTAGGAACTGTTGTAAGCACCTTTAGTGTTATAACAACCCTAAAATGTAGGTGCATTCATTACTTTTTTCATTGCTGTGAGCAAATATCTAACAGGAAATAAAAATATTCAATTAAATAACTCAAGGGAGGATAGGTTTATTTTGGTTTAGATTAAGAAGGGATGTAGCCCATCATGGTGGGGGAAGACGTGGCAGCTGGAGCATGAGACAGCTGGGCACTGTGTGTCCACAGTCTAGAGCAGAGAGAGATGAAAGCTGGTGTTCGGGTCTTTTCTTCCTTTTAATTCAGTCTGAAACGTCAGCCCATTGGATGGTGCTGGCAACATTCAGAATGAGTCTTCCTTATTTAGTTAAATCTTCTTGGAAACACTTCAGTGGACACACACCAAGATGCGTTTCCACGGTGATTCGAGAACTAACCAGGTTGAAAATGAAAGTTGACCATAACAGTAGGTGATACTATACTGTCCTTGTTTTGTAGAAGAAAAAGTGAAAAACTGAGACTGTGTCATTTGTGCAAGATCATGCAGGTGATGGATTGGAAAAAAGGTAGTTACAACCCAAAGTCTGTTCTCTCTGTCCCTAGCTATCTGTCAAGTGGTCATCGACTGCAGATGTTGGTAGAAATTATACTCTGTTAGGTTTGAAACTCAGAAAAAAAATGACTAACTGATGTGAGCATTAACATATCAAAGTGGACTCTGGTGCCAATCTCCTCTGTCCCTAGGGTTACATGATCATCCTGGTTGGCATATCTTACCCCCTACCCTAAACTCTCCAGTCCAGAGAGCAGCCTGGGTTTCCCTTCCCCAGGCTCTGATCCCTACATAACTCAACTATATTGGTCTTTTTTTTTTTTTTTTTAACCTCTTGGTCTCTGAGTTCTAGGTCTCTCTTTGCTCTCTTCTCTTCTCCTCATTCTCTCCCCTACCACTCTCCTCTCATGATCCTGTTCAGTCTGGACCCTTCTGTCAGGAGCCATAACAGGACAAGCCGAATACTAGCAGGTGATCTTCCTGAGATGGTCTGCTTTGAATTATTATACAATCTGTGACAGATTCGCTCTTTTTTGCAAGGCCTTAAGATAATTCATTTTAGGAAGAGATTAATATGCTTTTTCTGTTATTATTAAGCATATATAACAATGACTAGGTATTAGCCCACCCTTTGGAGCAGATCTTGAAGATTACTGTATTGTAGTGATGCTATATAGACATATAGATGACTTTTTAAGTCTTAATGATGAATCCTATAAGAATTCTTAAAATTATATTCAGTGATTATTAAGCCCTTTTATAGTTGGACTGCTATTAGGTCCTTTTCTGATAGTCAAAACTGCAATGAGAACTCTGCCAGCCTCCCAAGTGTCTCCAGTTAATTGCTCTTAGATAACCAGACTTTCTCCTATCAGAGCACATTCCAAGAGGTTGTAAAACAATTAACCAAAGGTCATAAAAAGGGAACTAACTATTTATTATAGGTGCCAGGATAGGTAAGATAAAATATTGACTGGGTTTTATCTATACAAAACTTCACTAATAACTTAGTTATGGCTTTAAACCTTCAGTGAACCTGTGGAGCTGTGACAGGCGATGGATGTTTAGCCAAATAATTACTCCTAATGGATACGACATGTAAACATTCTCTGTTGTAGACTTCTATTTTAATTTATGATTGATTTTTTTGTGTGAACTTGTGATGGACTTTTTAAACATGTGATCATGTATTCTGAAAGATGTATAAGTACTGAGGACAAAGAGAGGAAAAAGAAAAGTAGGGGCCCCCACCTCCCTTAGGATTTTTTCTGCTTTTCCCTTTAGCTTTCTTTCTTTCTTTCTTTTTTCTTTTTTCTTTTCTTTCTTTCTTTCTTTCTTCTTTTTTCTTCTTTCTTCTCTTTCCCTTAGTTCATAGGAAACTTTTTACAACTTAGTAATAAACACTATAATCACTTTTCAAAGTGTCCCTTTTTCTTCCTGTGGCTTCCTACTAGCAGGCTGAAAGTTAGAGCCCTGCAGTTCCTGCTGAGATAGTACAAAGGCTATTACTTAATCCTTTGCTGTTTTTAAGTAGAGGTGCTAAGTGCCAGAAACTTCAGTTTCTGGCCTCAGAGGATCACAGAAGGCAGGTCAGCTACAGTAGCAAGGTAACTAGACTTAGATAAGTAAACTTTTTATTATTATACAGCAACTCTGAACTTTTGAAGTCTTAGTATAACAATAGCACAGAGAGGAAAAGAAATCTGAAACATTTTTCATACCTCAGATCACACTTCCTTAGATCTTTACAGTTTGTATGAAACATTTTCTCTTTTTATACACTGTCCTTAGTTTACACTAAGAACAAGATAGGAAACAGCTCATGTACTAAATGTGTACTAATTTGAGGGTAGGAAAAAAAAAAGACAAATAGGCCAATGTAGTCCTGTCTATTAAACAAAATGCATATTGAAAAGCAGTAACAATCAAAGGTTCTCCAATGTACTGTCTTCATTAGGGTTTTACTGCTGTGAACAGACACCATGACCAAGGCAACTCTTATAAGGACAACATTTAATTGAGGCTGGCTTACAGGTTCAGAGGTTCAGTCCATAATCATCAAGGCAGGAACATGGTAGCAACAATGCAGGCATGGTGCAAGAGGAGCTAAGAGTTCTACATCTTCATCTGAAGGCTGGTAGCAGAACACTGATTTATACATAGCTCGGATTAGCATATTAAAGCCCACATCCACAAGGCCACACCTACTCCAACCAGGCCATACCTCTCAACAGTGCCACTCCCTAGGCTAAGCATATACAAACCATCACGTGTCCATCGGTTTCTTAGATAGTCTCCCAAATGTCACTCACTCTCCCTGTTATTTTTGCATTCTCTGAGCATTTACCAACTGGGGACCAAGGATTCAAATGAACTCATCAGCCATTCTCATGCAAGCCACGCACCATTACAGTGGGGAAGTATGACAGAGTGGCTTCAGGTAGCTCATGGAGCATGAACCAGGGAGCAGGGTGAACTATCTTAAAAGGCCTGACCCCAGTGATGTGATGTGTTTCCTCTGGTCAGCCTTCCAGCTCTTCAGGGCTCTGCAACCTTCCAAATAGCACCACAAACAGTGACCAAGCACTTGACACAGGCTTTGGGGACATTTTACATTTGACTCTTAATCTATGTCAAATATTATTTCCCCCAAGAGAGCCTTTCCTGCCAAGCTGCCCTCACAGAGCTCATACACCTTCATCAAACCTGTGTAAATCTGTGTTTTGTCTATGATTCTGTTGTCTTTTTTTATGATATCCTAATAGTTATTGCTTCCTCTCTATGTGTCCTGCTTTAGGATAAAAATTCCTGTGGCAAGGAATGCTTTCTTCATCTCTGTATCCTCAACACTTAATAAATTCTTAACACAGAGTATTTTTCCGACTAGTGTTTCTGAAATAGATTCAGTAGATGCATGTGGCCCACTTGCAGAATGTCTAACTCAACTTGATCTTTCTTCTGCTCAACAACAGCAAAGTCATTATTATAAAAGATGTCTAGAAATGTAAATTTCCCATGTTTTCAAAAGATACTTGACTATTCAGTAGTGAACATCTGATACTTCATATATCTGAACATCTATTTTCCTACTATGGTTTTTTGGGGGTGGGGGGTTGGGGTTTTTGGTTTTTCAAGACAGGTATTTTCCTACTATGTAAACCACAGATGGTAGTTTATGCCTGCATGCTCATGAGAATTACAGACCAGTAGCAGAACATCTGGACTGTAGTTCTGTCAGAGCAACAGGAAGACACACCCTAGCACTCCCCAGTAGCCTGAGGAGTGTCCCTTCTGAGGGGGCCTTCATTCAGGGAAAGCCAGATCCTTGACCATCCTGAAGAAAATAAATTCAGGATAAGTCAGAGTGAAAGCAAAGAGTTAATTAAGTAGAGCTATTTCAGATATGTATAAATTTGGGCATTTAAAGAATGATGTGCATCTAGGTGTCTTTACAAAAGATGTACACATATACACCTTTAGGTGTCTCTACAGTGGATAGACATTCTTATGTGCACATATTTTCTGTGGCTTTTTCTGTACATTGCTTAGTTGCTGAAAGGATGTCATTTACAACGAGACTTAAAAATTAAGAAGTTGGGGGAGGGGAAAGAATTTGATCAAAATATACTTTATGAAAAAAAATTAATTAAAAAAAAAAGAAAAGCCAAGGGTGGTGACACTCCCAGCACTCGGGAAGCAGAAGTAGACAGTTCTCTGTGAGTTCAAGGCAGCTTCATCTCAACAGGGCCATCATACATCTACATAGCATACACAACACATACACACAGGGCTACGTGGAGAGACCTTATCTTCGAAAACAAAACAAACAAAAAAACCTAAATAAATAATTAAATAATTACATATTCAGCAATGTTTTACAATTGACCTTTAAAATACTAACTGTGTATGTGGGGAGAGGATTGATTGGCACACTTTTTTTTTTTTTTAAATCTCAAGGCTTTTCTTTGTAAATGAAGCTATAAAATGTTATGTATGAGGCAAATTGTTTAGGTTTAGGAGAGGGGAAAGGAATGCTAACCTCTCCACTCAAGGCCCACACATTCTGGCCCTTTGAAAGTATATTGAATTGCTTTGACCCCTGTTTTGAGATGATGTCTTTGGGAAGACAGAATTATCTCTGTAGGCAATTTCAGGGTTGCCATTTGTGTAGCAGTTTCTGACTTCCAGCAGGTTCCAGAACACGGTCTTCTTTATATTCCCACAGTTGTGCTTCCCCTGCCTTCTTATCTTGCCTTAGTCAGTCTTAATCTGGACACATTAATCAGTGACTTTGTGAAATTTATTTAGCTACATGGAAATTTTCACAAAGAAAAGAAAAAAGCCTTAGCCATGGGGAAAACAAGAAATGGCAAGGTCACTGGATCTTGGAGAGAATCCTGAGCACTGGGGCTGGAAAGGTGACTCGGTGCTTAAGAGCACTGGCTGCTCTTTCAGGGGACCCAGGTTTGATTCCCAGGCCCTACAAGAAGGCTCACAATTGGACTGTAACTCCAGATCTAGGGGATCTGAAGCATCTTATGGCCTCCAAGAACACCAGGCACTCACAAAGTGCATAGACTTACATACAGGCAAAACACCCATAGACATAAAAATAAAATGAAACAACTTTTTAAAAATTAAATCTTTAAGGAGATAGATAGATAGATAGATAGATAGATAGATAGATAGATATGCAGGCAGAGAGAAGATAGATATGCAGGCAGAGAGATAGATGGACAGATTATGAGTTCAATTTACATTGCAAGTGAAACTGATTCTTCAATATATTTGGAATGTATAAAAAATATTTTGGTGTATGGCTAGAGGGATGGCTTATTGGGTAAGAGTGACTGCTCTTCCAGAGGATATGTGTTCAATTCCCAAAACCTACATAGTGGCTATCAAACTATAACTCCAGTTCCAAGGGATGTCAACCCTTTCAGGCCTATATGGATATGCACATGGACATTCATGAGGCAAAACACCTATGCACATTAAACAAAAAAGGTTGGTTGTATTACTATTAATAACAGAATTCCAAGCCTTAAGCTGAAAAGATATTAGCAATAATGACAGGGAAATAACGCAGCCAGTAAAGAGCTTGCTTTGCAAACACAAGGATCAGAGTTTGGTCCCCAGAACCTAGGTAACAGTGCTGGTCCTGGTACTATGTGCTTGTAGTCCCAGAGCTGGTGAGGCAGAGACAGGCTGTCAGGTCCAAAGGAAACTAACTTCATTTCTTCAAATTCCAAAAGGCAGAAGGGACAACTGGCTATCTGTAGTGTCCATTAGCATACCAAAGTGTATGCCCTTCTCACTCCCTCCAGCTCATGGGCTCCCCTCCCCACAGCTACTCATTCTCCTAAGAACCATGATAGTTCTCTCCATATGGACTGGCTCTCTCCCTGTCTCTCTTGCTCTCTTTCTTTTTTTTTCTCTCTCTCTCTTATTCTCCTTTCTCTATGTTCCCAGTCCCCTCCAGCCCTTTTGGCTCTACTCTTGTTTCTCTTCTCCTCTCTTGGCTAGGTCCAATCTACTACTTTCTCTCTCTCTCTCTCTCTGTTCTTGAATCTTCCAGAAACGGCTGTTCTCTTTCTCTTCTCTCTGTCTCTGTCTCTGTCTCTCTCTCATATTTACAATAGAAATCTCTACCTTAACCATATCATGGTATACTCATGTTGTCAGTTTACACACAGGCAGAGTTCTGGGGCTTGCTGGGCAATCAGCAGAACCTACTTTGCTGAGCTCCAGGCTAACAAGAGACTGTGCCTAAATAAATAGGACAGGACAGGACCTAAGAAATAACATCCTAAGTTGGTTTCTGGCTTTTACTACAGACATGTGTACACAATATACTCCACACTTAAGTACATCCAAACACAGACACATAATACATACTACATACAAATAGCAATGACAGTGATGATTTTAGGCTCTCACCAGTAAGGTGAGAAGAGCAATTCAAACTAACAATATCTTGTCTGTGATGCTAGTCGATGTAATGTTTATATCAAGTAGAACCCCATCAGGTTTAGAAGAGTACCTAAGTATTGAAAACAAAGGTTTCCAAGGGATATGAGTTAGAAAAGGCAACCCCCAGGTTAGCCACTAACACCACCAGTGTCTTAGGGTTTCCATTGCTATGAAAAGACACTATGACCAAGGCAACTCTTATAAGGACATTTAATTGGGTCTGGTTTACAGGTTCAGAGGTTCAGTTGTCATGGTAGGAAGCACTGTAGCATCCAAGCAGGCATGGTGCTGGAGGAGCTGAGAGTTCTACATCTTCATCCAAAGGAAGCCAGGAGCAGACTGTCTTTCAGAAAGCTAGGAGGAAAATCTGAAAGCCCACCCCCCAAAGGGACACATTTCCTCCAATAAGGCCACACTTCTTTTTTGTTTGTTTGTTTGTTTTGTTTTGTTTTGTTTTGTTTGTTTTGTTTTGTTTTGTTTTTCGAGACAGGGTTTCTCTGTATAGCCCTGGCTGTCCTGGAACTCACTCTGTAGATCCTCTGGAGAGAGAGGATCTGATAGGGGAGAACCTGGATTCGTTTTTCCTGCTGCTCACTGCTCTCTAATCCAATCTGTCAAACATGTCAGGAAGACAGCTGATGCAGGAATGAGGACACAGAAACGTCCTCCATATGATAAGGAGCTCAGGGTTAAAGGAGTCAAGGAAGTCCCTTTGTAGACAGCATTTGGGGATTATTCAACAATGGTATTCTTTGTTTGGCTTTGTTTGTTGTTTGATTCAGGGTCATAGTATGGATCTCTGGCTAGCCTGGGACTTCATTCTAGACAGGAAAAAAAAGTCCAGCAGGCCAAGTAGAAGATGCAAAAGCATGTCTCTAGTACATGCAGCATGCATGCATGCATGCATGCAGCCAAGTGGTCAAGAATGAGCCCTCTGAAACTGTGAGCCACAACAGACTACCCCCTTGAAATCGCTTGTCAGTTATTAGGTCACAGTTAAGACAACTACCATGGCAACCTCCTTTCAGTGCTTTTAGAGTACACTCACAAGTACTATTACTGGATGGTACACTCTTTATTGTTCCTTATCTTTTCAGCTTTTTACTTATTTATTATTTTTGTTTTGTTTTATTTTGTTCACTTGTTTTTCAATACAGGGTTTCTCTATATAGCCCTGGCTGTGCTGGAACTCACCATGTAGACTAGGCTGGCCTCATAAAGATCTGCCTACCTCTGCTAAAGGTGTGTGCCACCATACCCTGCCTCTTTTCAGCTTTTAGGATAGCATCTCTTGTATTCCAGGTTGACATTAAATTCCCGATCCTCTTGCCCTGCCCCAAATGCTGGACTTATAGACATGTGTTACCATGCCTACCTTTGATGCCTTTAAAACAAAATATATTTTATTTTTAATTATATATGTGTATGTACGCATCTGTATCTGTTTGTGGGTATGTGTTTGTGAGTGCAACTCTCCATGGAAGCCAAAAAAGGGGGTCGGATGCCATAAAGCTGGAGTTATAAGTATCTGAGAGCTTCCTCACATGGGTTCTCTAAAACAAACTTGGGTCCTCTGCAAAATACACTTTTCCTAACTTCTGAGCCATCTCTTCAGTACCTGATGATTATATTTATATATGTATGTAATATATATATATATCATGTCAAGTATATAGTCATGGTGGTACATGCCTTTAATCTCAGCACTAGGAAGGCAGAGGCAGGCAGAGCTCTGAGATGGCAGCTTGGTCTACAGAACAAATTCCAGAACAGCCAAGGCTACACAGAAAGACCCTGACATATATATATATAATAATTATTTATTTCAAAGCATTTCACCTGCCCAGTAATAATTCCTAAGAAGGTTACTTGCTCCGTATCTCTGCAACTTCATGTATGGCCATTCTTAGGACACCAACATTTAAATGTTTGCTTGAGATAGATCCCTAAAGAAAATGAGTTGGGCCGGGCAGTGGCGGCGCACGCCTTTAATCCCAGCACTTGGGAGGCAGAGGCAGGCGATTTCTGAGTTCGAGGCCAGCCTGGTCTACAGAGTGAGTTCCAGGACAGCCAGGGCTACACAGAGAAACCCTGTCTCGAAAAACCAAAAAAAAGAGAAAAAAAAAAAAAAAAAAAAAAGAAAAGAAAAAGAGTTGGCCAAGAGGTAGGAGAAAAACCAGGCGTCAATTTCCCTAGCCAAAGGAAGAGAGGTTTTCAAGAAATGCAATGATAAAGGTCTTCTCACACACTCATTTGCCTCCACCACATTTTCCACTCTTTAATTTACAAAGTAATTTCCTCAGCAAGCAATCTCAGCATGCCCCTCCTCCACCTCCCAGACCTCACAAGGCTGTTTGGGTAGGATTAGGAGGTGTGGCCTTATTGGAGGAGATGTGTCACTAGAGGTAGGCTTTGGAATTTCAAAAGTCATTCCCAGTTAGCTTTCTCTACCCTGTGCTTGAGTACCCAGACATACGATCTCAGCTACTACTTAATGCCATTCCTGTCTGCCTGCTGCCACGATGGTCATGATAGTCATGGACCTTAACCGCCTAGAGCTGTGATCCCCAAACCAAATGCTTTCTTTACTAAGTGGCCTTGGTCATGATGCTTTGTCAGGGCAGTAGAAAACTAAGACATAGGGTGACATAAGCCTGTAATATCAGCACTTTGGAGTTTGAGGTAGGAGTTTTAGACCAGCCTGGGCAACATAACAAGGCCATGTCTCAAAAATCAATTTCTGTGATTTTTTTTTAATGTGCTCACTAGAGAACAACCATGGCTTTGATTCAATGTTACAGAAACAAGGTTAAGAATCTCTGTACAAAAGAACTATAGACAAACATTTCAAATTGGCAATTTAAGTATTTTTACAGAAACTTAAAAACGAATCTTTTTTCATGTAATTTTAATGAGGAGCATTTGATTGCCTTAGATGAAGTGCTTGATTAAGAAATTTCTTGTTGGCAAAAGGAGTAAGAAGCACATTGTGCTTGTAATGATCTTCAGCGAGGAGAGCTTGAGACTGCACTTTCCCTGTGAGAAATCTGCAATATTGGTTTTTTAAATTAGAGACTAACTAGTCTTGGCTGATGAATTAAATATTCAAATCAAATTGTGAGAAAAGTGCTTATTATATTTGGAGATATCAATCAGCTAAGTTTACAGGAGGAAACATGTAATTTGGAATACCTTCATTTCAGTTACAGTGAAATGAATCCAGATGCAGCTTTAAGTTTTAAGGCTGATGACTAAGGTCATAAAATCAAAGACAGATAGGAAAATATAGATAATTCCATTAAATTGAGAAGAAGGTAACTATATAAGATATGGAAAAAAATACATTATTTCTGTAGTCCCTGGATTTTTGCCCTTTTCCTTGTATATTTTAAACCATCCCAGTGTCTAACTTAAGCAGATGGAGAATTTACTGGAAAAAGATTGAGTAACTCGTGGTTTTGAAAGTCAAGAAGTGAGGAAACCAAGGTTAGCCTTGAAATGGTCTGGTGTCATCAATGAGGGCATGACCCCAGGCATCGAAACCATTGGCCTATGATGTCTTTCCTGCTAGTCTCTGGGTATCTATCTACTGTGGGATAACTTCTACTACTTTCCTGTAATTTACTGCAGCTCCAAAGTTCAAAGCAAGGACATATAGTTGACTAACCTCAGACCATTTTCCCTTGTGCCAGCTGAGAGGATACTGGGTGTTGAACAGGGGACTGGGGAAAGCCAGGCAAGTGTCTAGACTTTCTGACCCCTGTAGTGGAAGAAGACCTCTAACTACTCCTTGCATTTCCCAAGAGTTCTCAGTAGATGGAGGAAAGGGTCAGAACTCTAGGTAGTTCCAAACTTACTAATGTTCCCATTTCCCCATCTTTCAAGAATATGTGAGAATCTTGCCCTCTCCAACAGAGAAATGTCACTTCATTTCTACAACACACACATACACATGCAGCTACACTAACAGATCCACTGACTTTTCTTCTAATTCTCCTACCCCTGTTGTAAAAAGGAAGCACTTCTTTGCTCTAGACTAAAGAAGCCTACGTTACTGGCATCATTAAAGTAAACCATAGTACAGCCCCTAAACTCAAAAGGAGAAATCTAATACCAATACCATTTGAGCAGAAATTAGGGTCTAGAGAAGGCCAAATTCAGCCCTTTTTCTGAAAGCCAAAAAAGCGAGGGAACCTAATATCTAGCTGTTGTGAGATGTTCCCCAAGGCCACTTTTAAAAAAAAAAATATTTTTAAGCTAAGGATTATTCTGTTCTTTGCATACAATCCTGGATGATCTCATAGCATCTTTGATTGATTGGTCTATCCATCTATCTATTTAATTGTTTACTTAGATCCCAAATGCTGCTCCCTTTCCCTTGTAGAGTTCCTCCCCTATACTCCCTCCCCTTCTCCTCTGAGGAGGCAGCCCCCCTACCTCCCCACCTAGGGCATCAAGTCTTTACGTAAGCACCCTCCAGAGCCAGACAAGGCAACCATCTGCTACATATGTGCCAGGGAACCAGCCCATATATGCCCTTTGGTTGTTGTCTCTTAGTCCCATGGGTCTAAGGTAGTTGATACTGTTGGTCTTCCTGTGGGGTTGTTGCCATCTCCTTGAGGGCCTTCAATCCTTCTTCTAACTCTAACATATTGTTTGTCTGTGGGTATCTGCATCTGTCTCAGTCAGCTGCTGGGTAGAGCCTCTCAGAGGGCTGCTAGGCTAGGCTCCTGTCTGCAAGTACAATATAACATTATTAATAGCGTGAGGAATTGGTGCCTGCCCATGAGATGGGTCTCAAAATGGGTCCATCACTGGTTGGCCCTGCTTTTAGTCTTTGCTCCATCTTTGTACCTGCATTTCTTTTAGACAGGACCAATTTTGGGTCAAAAGTTTTGTAGGTGGGTTGGTGTCTCTATCCCTCCACTGAGGGTCCTGTCTGACTACTGAAGTGGTTTCTTCAGGTTACTTATCCCCACCGTTGATCATTTCATAGCCTTTTTTCATATTACCTACTATTTGCAAACCAAGAACATTAGGAAAATCTGTCTTCTTGAGAACACAATTTCACCTTTAGTCTTACATAGCCATCTGTGATGTCTATTACTGGTTGTCAACTTGACTACATCTGGAATGAACTACAATCTAGAAATAGAGGGCACATTTATGATCCAGATCTTGAGGCATAGTGGCCAAGAAAAGCTTAGGTCTGGGCAAGGTAGTACATGCCTTTAATCCTAGGAGACAGAGGCAAGCAGATCTCTCTGAGTTCAAGGCCAGCCTGGGACAGAGCAAGTTCCAAATCCAGGCATGGTGGTACACACCTTTGATCTGGGCCATTCCTTCTGCTGGAGGCCTACACAAGGACAATGGAAAAAGGAAGTGTTTCTTCATTTGCTTGCACTTGCCAGCACATCTGTTGGAACCTACTTCTTCAGGATTCCAGTTTATACAGAAGACCAGCTGAGCAACTCTTAGATTCTTGGACTTCCCACTCACAGCTACCCATTGTTGGGTTAGTTGGACTGCAGACTGTAAGTCATTTACAATAATTTCCCTTAATATATAGAAACATTTCATAAGTTCTGTGACTCTAAAGAATCTTGACTAATAAACCATCCATTTAATATGATAATTCTATTATTGTTTTAGATTATTGATTCCTTGGAAGGTAAGAGCCCTGTCTGCTTAATTGGCTGGATTTAGCACCAATATTTGCCATTATGTGTAAGACTTTTTTTGTTGTTGTTGTTTTCAGAGACAGGGTTTCTCTGTGTAGCCTTGGCTGTTCTGGAACTCACTCTGTAGACCAGGCTGGCCTCGAACTCAGAAATCTCCTGCCTCTGCCTCCAAGTGCTGGGATTAAAGGCATGTGCCACCACCGCCCAGCTTGAATACGTTATTTTCTAACTTTAATATCCATAGAACACATATTATAATACTTATTTTATTATAAAAGAAAAAACTTTTCTAAAGCTAACTTTTAATTAATGAGGTCATATAGCAGGGCTGGAGAGGTGGCTCAGCAGTAAAGGACCAAGGGTTCCATTCTCAGCACCCACATGAGACAGCCTGCAGCCAGCTGTAACAGATTCATGGGCATCTGATACTCTCTTCTGGCTTCTAAGGACATGCACACACATGTACATATACCTTCCCTACATATGCACATAAACACATGGAGAACAAGGTTTATTTTATGTGGACTCTGAGTCTTCTGTGAGATTTGCACCTCTGAGGGTGCCAGAAATATTATTACCTGTCACCATTGCTACTCTGGCCTGTGGGAAAATGACTAGTAGGTTGGCAGAAGAGAAAGCACAGATGAGGGCTGGGTAGATGGCTCATCAGTAAAAAGATTAATAAATAAAATAAAAATATTTTATTATAAAAGATTTCAACTTTTTTAAAGCTAACATTTAATCATATTGATAATTAATAAGCTCATACAACAGATCAAAAAAAAAAAAACTGCCCTTCAAGAATATGGCTCCCAGCCATGGCCTGTAATTCCAGCTCCCTTTTCTGACCTCATGGGCACCCAGATATACATTCATGCAGATATACATTTATACATAAAATAAAAATAAATCTTTTAGAAGAAGAAGGAGGAGGAAGAGGAGTAAAAGAAGCCCTCTCACCCCAGTTCAGAACCTAAAAAATAAAGCATTAAGCAAAGAAAATTTTCTCTCCAATTTATGAAAAGCACATTTTGGATTAATCTATTTTCATTCCTCTATTACAAAATACCAGAAGTTGGGTAAGCACAGAGAAAAAAAAATAGTTTTGAGTAAGAAAAAAAATCAAAACAAAAACCAAAAACAAAGTATCTCACAGTTTTTGGAGATATGGAAGTATAGTATCAATATCTATTCAGATCTCCTGAGGGTCCCCTCAGTAGACACAACATGACAGAAGGCATCTTGGTGAGTGCATGCCACAGGAGGAGATCGTGTGCAGACAAGAAGCTACGGAGTCAAAAGCCAGGCTTGCCTCTTAATGACAAAGGCCAGTGGTTCTTATGCACTTCACTCCAGGTCTGATGCTTACAGGGCTCCTCTTCTTACACAGCTTCACACTCCAAACCTGCAATACAGTGTGTGGAGACGCAGTTAAACTATATTCAAACCACAGGTCCTTTCAAATTCTCGTTTCCCAAATGGCTTACAAATGTATGTTCACTTGTTAAAAAGAAATGTCTATCTATAACAAATTAAGTGAATATTGGTCAAAAGATATTGAAAATGTATTACTGCTAGAGAATATCATTTGGGCCAGGTGGCAGTGGCGGTGGCGGTGTCTACAGAGCACACTTTTAATCCCAGCACTCGGGAGGCAGAGGAGGAAGATCTCTGAGTTCGAGGCCAGCCTGGTTTACAGAGCAAGTTCCAGGACAGCCAGGGCTACACAGAGAAACCGTGTCTAGGCACAGAAACCTAGTCTAGGAACATCAAAATAAACAAACATACAAACAAATAAATACGAAAATACATAATTAAGGTAAAATGAGGTTGTGTGGGTGGGCCTTAATCCAAAAGAAAAAATTACAACAGACCCATGAGTGGGAGGGAACATGAGGTGTCAATCTGCAAACCAAGGAGAATGTCCTCTGAAGGTCCAATCTACTGACCTAGGTTTTGGAAGTCTAGCCTCCAACACATAAGAAAACTGCTTACGTTGTCTCAGCCAAAAAGTCTGTGCTGCCCTAGCAAACTAGTATAAGGGAAACACCAGGACGTCCAGTGCATTTGGCCTGAGGAAAAGTGGCAATGCTTTCTCTTGACACCGTTGGGGGAAATGTCTAGAACGCTGACCTTGACTAATGCTCTTTCATTAAGGCCGTCTGTTTACTGTCACCCTGGGATTACTTTCCTAGGGGTCAGTTGAAGTTCAGACTGCTCAGTGTAGGGCTGAAGGGGTTCAGGGAAGGCACAGCAGTGTAGGAATAGTTTCCTGTATGGCTCAGAAATCTTTTTGTTTTTTAAAAAAAAAAAAATAGCTCTTTTGAAATCACATCTACAAGGATATAGTCTAGAAATTCCACCTGGGCTGCATCTGTTGAAGATTGCTTTGCTGAACCTGAGGTAACCCTTTATGTCCCACTTACGCATTTGATTTGTGCTTGGTTTTGCACTGGACTGCAGGCTTGACAGACACTATTGGTTTCATACACCTAGTGTAATTGCTTAGTGTATCTCCCTGGAACACAGTTTCAATGAATACTAGTTTATCTTCTTTGATCCTCTTTCATCTCCCTGATGCCTCAAACTGAAGACTTCAGGACAATGTCAAAGTACTGTCATATGTCAGAAGACTCTAAAATATCATAGAGCAGATTTTTAACTCCTGCAACATTTTACGATTTCTTTTTTTTTTTTTTGTTTGTTTGTTTGTTTTGTTTGAGACAGGGTTTCTCTGTGTAGCCCTGGCTGTCCTGGAACTCACTCTGTAGACCAGGCTCGCCTCGAACTCAGAGAGCTGCCTGCCTCTGCCTTCCAAGTGCTGGAATTAAAGACCCTGTCACCACTGCCCGGCTTGTTTTTTTTTTTTTTTTTTTCTAACTAGGTGATTAAAGCTGGATCATACAAATAGTTCTTTTTTAGTTGTTTGCTTATTTGTTTGTTTGTTTTGGAACTTCTATAATGATTTGCTTCCTGTTGCTGTCTAAAGCACCATGACCTGGTTTTGGCTTAGGATTCCAGAAGAATAATTTTGTCATGGTAGGGAAGCAGATATGGCAGAGAGAGAGAGAGAGGGGTAAGGTAAGGGTGGAGATGGGGGAGAATGAGGGAAAAGGGAAGGAGGGGAGGAGGGAGAAAGGAGAGAGAGAGAGAGAGAGAGAGAGAGAGAGAGAGAGAGAGAGAGAGGCAGCAACTGGCCTAAAGCTTCTTGTTTTCAAAGTTCCACTTCTGAGATTTACCCTTCCCCAAAGAGCACTGGAAGGTGAAGTGTTCAATACTTCAAAAATATCCCTATGGGGGGATATTTTCCATTCAAGCCATTACAGCTCTGTACTTCATCTTGCACTCCCCACTAGAAGCCTAAAATTAATTTTACTTTTTTAGTCTTTTTCTTTCCTTTTGTTTTTGGGTTTTCCTTTTGAAGACTTGAGTCTCTCGTGTAATAGCCCCCGCTGTCCTGGAACTCACTTCTGTAGACCAGGCTGGCCTTGAACCCACACAGATCTGCCTGCCTCTGCCTTCCAAGTGCTGGAATTAATGGCATCCACCACCACTGCCTGGCCTCTTTTTTTAGTCTTTAAACAGAGAAGGAACACAGTATACATAAGTATACTGAAATTTTCACAAGACATTAACAGATTTGCATACATCGAAAATAGCATTGATTTCTTTTTTAGAGTTCAAGGTAAGAACAAAACTGTCATTAGGGTGGTGCTGAAACCTGAAGGGGACTCAGGAACAAGAGGTCATCTCAGCTGCATGGTAAGCTTTAGGTCAGCCTTGGTTATACAAGACCCTGTAAAGAACAATAAAAACTAACTGTGATTGATGCCTTGTCATTGTATTTTGTTTTATTTTGCTGTGTACCTAGCCTGGGTCAGTCTTCAACTAGAGATCCTCCTGCCTTGCCTACTGAGTCCTTGGATTATAGGATGTGCCACCACTCAGCTTATCATAATCACTTGTGCTTTTGTTTTTTTTTGAAACAGGATCTTATTCTACAGCCTAGGCTGGCCTCAAACAAGGCAATTCTCTTGCCTCAATCTTTGAAGTACTGGTATTAAAGGTGTTATTCACCCTGCTGGTGAGTCTTTTTGTTGCCATCTCAATCAATAAAATGATGATTTTGATGACACACATAAAATAAGTTTTTAAAAACTGTTTATTGAGCTGCATATGGTGGAACACACCTGCAATTCTAGAATTTAGGAGATAGGGGCAGTAAGATTGTTGCAAATTAGCAGTTAGCTGGGTTCACAAAGTGAGTTCCAGGCCAGCCAGGGATGCATAGTGAGACTCTAACTCAAAGCATGAAAATTACAGAGGAAAATAGAGACTGGGGAATTTTCTGACGATTTCCTGTATGCTTCAAACCACAAGGGTTTTACATGAAATGATTCATTTAGTAGTAGGATATTGGTGGTAGAGAAGAGGTCAGAATCTAAAATTTCTGGGCATTCTACATTAAAGTTACATAAAAGAGTAAATAAAACTAAATGGCTTAGATTTCTAAGCACTACATGACTATAAAACATGAAAATTGTCTTAAGTAAGTTTTGAGACAGTCTGGCTATGTAGCTTAGAACTTGTTACATGACCAGGCTAGCTTCCAACTCTCCGTTCTGCCTGCCTTGCCTCCTTAGTGTTTGATTAAAAGCATGTGCCCCATACCAGGCTTAGTAATATGTTTAATTAATTAATTAATTAATTTTTGGAGACAGGGTTTCTCTGTGTATCCCTGCCTGTTCCAGAACTGGCTCTGTAGACCAGGCTGACCTTTCAAACTCATAGAGATACACTTGCCTCTGGTTCCTGAGTGCTGAGATTAAAGATGTGTACCACTACCACCCAGCAGTAACAGATTTTTTTTTTAAAAGATAAATTAACTTTTTATACAATCTCACTCTATAACCCAGGCTGTAAGTGTTACAGCTCTGAGGGGAAAGGTTTCCCTGATACAAGTGTTGCAGTCTGAAGGAGAGGTATCCTGGCAGCTGGGAGCCAAGAATACCATAAGTCACACCATACAACAAACCTCACACAAGAGGTTTCTTGGGAAAGACACATGTGGGTGGCTGCCTCTGCTCTGTCAAGAGGAAGCTGGTAACTGAGCAGGAGGCAGGCTTTCTGTAGGGTTTCTTGGGGGGCTTAGTTTTCCAAGGATTTCCAGACTGGAGATTGGTGACATTTCAAGGGGAGCCCAGGGATTGGTGGGATTTTGTGCTTAGGAAACTGGTGGATTTTGATAGGTTTTTAAAAGTGGGCTAGGACCTTTCACTCTACATAGGTGGACTTGAAATTTTAATTGTCTTTCTTCAGCTTCCAAAGTACTGGAACCAAAGACCTATGCCACCATACCTAGCCATCTTTATCAATACATTTTTTATTTAATTTTAAAAGTTTTGATTGATTGAACGACCAACTGTATTGATTCATTCATTTATGAGTCAGGGTCTCACTCACCTGGTAGCCTTGGCTGGCCTGGGGCTCACTATATAGACTAAGATGGCCTCTAACTCACAGATATCCCCTTGCCTCTGCTCTTGAGTGCTGGACTGAAGGTGTGCACCACCATGTGATGCTTTAATTTCTAAAGTTTTGAAATTTAAATTATATATCCATATAAACTTCAACAACTCTAACTTAATCTTTTAATTAATTCCTCTTTTCAGGACTCTAGTAATGTTAAAACTTGGAAGAATTAGGGGAAGAGAGATTGTTTTACTAAAATTTACAAATAGTTATTAATTTTGAAATAAGATTCACACGATCTCTTCTTTCCTTTGGTAGATTATCACATCTCTTTTAAATAGACTTGGTCTCAAGGGACACATTGTCTTCTGTATCTCACGTCTAGTCTAATTGGGGAATTCAAAACCTAAATGACTCCTAGTAGGTTAATTTCATTATAAACACTTGTTTCTATAGAGTTGCTCTTTCTTTTCCAACAAGTATTTGCTCAATTAGTTCAAATGAACTTGGAGGAACCTCTGTGTTTAACTTATTTTTAGTTGAAATAGCTAGCCGAGGTATCACTATTCCTATTTTAAGGAACTTTCCTTAGGTTGTTTGTAATGGAAGCTGACTACTTGCTTTCACCTAAACAGAAAGGTTGGCATGAGTGCCTAGCAACAGCAGCTAAAACTTCTGTTGTGGAAGGTTCCCTAGGAGTGAGACAGGAGGAATAGCAGGAGGAACAGGCTATTTGTTTTTTCTAGTAGGGACTGAGCCCTGGTTGAGGAAGGAATGGCTTTCCCAGAGATAACATTTAGATTAGTACATGCTGGCCTAAACTTTAGGGCTGCTGGAAATTAGGTCCCAGCTTACTGCAAGAGCCAGGCTCTTATCTAACTAGGGTATGTTCCCAGATGGTCAGCAGATGACTGAACTAAAAGAGAATAGTACAGAACCTTCTATGTGTTTACTTATACACAAGAATGATTAGGTTTAATTTACAAGTTAGACACAGTTAACAACTAATGATCAATAGAACAATTATAACAACATATTATAGAAATTCATTAAAAATTCATGAATTATTTCTGGAAATTTTCAGTTAATACTTTTGGTTTACAGTTGTCCCCAAGGTAACTGAAATCATAGAAATTTCAGATAAGTGGGGAGCTGTATTTAGTAAGAGATTACAGATTTAACTCACTTCAAAGCAGCAAACACAATCAATAAAGACATGAGTAAGTCTAAAAATAAGCTGAAATCTCACCACCATGAAGTTATAATCACTACAAAGAACTCTTGTAAGTTTAGGAAAATGTGTAATATTTTAGCAATAATATAAATTCTACTTGAGCTGAATGTACTGGCTTATACTTTTAATCCTGAAGTTAAGAGGTGGAAGGGCTTGCCGGGCAAGCAGTGGTGACACGGGTCTTTAATTCCAGCACTTGGAAGGCAGAGGCAGGCAGATCTCTGAGTTTGAGGCCAGCCTGGTCTACAGAGTGAGTTCCAGGACAGCCAGGGCTGTACAGAGAAACCCTGTCTCGAAAAACCAAAAAAATAAAAAAATAAGAAAATAAAAAAGAGGTGGGAGGCTAGCCCCATGAGTTACATTGTGTGTTCCACTCAGCCTGGGCTACAGGGTAAGAAAGAGCCTTTCTCAAGAACCAAAACCAAGCCAGGTGGTATATAGCTATAATCTCAGCTATCAGGAAACAGAGGATCAGAACTTCTAGGTCAGGCTCCAGGATTCTTTGTTCCAAGAATAAAACAAACTCAGCCAAATCAAAACAACAACAACAACACACACACACACACACACACAACACAACACAAAAATCCCAAACCAAAACAAAGCCCAAACAACAAAGCCCAACAGACACCCAGTAATTGTTTACTGTGAGAGGTAGAAGTAGTTCCATATATTTTTTTTTAAATCGATGTTGGTGAGTGAAGAAAGGACAGGCTGGGCATGGGTACCACACCTTTAATTCCTGCACTCGGAAGGCAGGGACAGGTGGAACTCTATGAGTTCAAAGCCAGCCTAGTCTACAGAGGAAGTTCCAGGATAGCCAAGGCTACATAATAGAGAGACTCTGTCTCAAAAACAAAACAAAAAAGGAAAGGACGAACAACAAATCCTCTGCTTTCATAGCCAAGGCAGGAAGCAGAAGGAGAATGGGGAGCATTATATAGTTTTGGTTTTGAGAGGGACAGTTTTAATGTGAAAAATGGCTGTGTTTATATAAGACTTTAAAACTACTACATAGTATTAGAATTCCATTTCTTTCAGTTCTCCAGAGTTTGGCTAAACCGAATTCTGTCTAAGATGTGTACACACAGACACACAAACGTACACCCACAATACAGGGTACTGGGGAAGGGTGGGATGTAAAACAGATACAAGAATAGAGGAAGGGTCCAGTGCTTAAGAGAAACGCCTAACACACACACACACACACACACACACACACACAACACACACACACACGAAACAGTCTCTCTCTCTCTCTCTCTCTCTCTCTCTCTCTCTCTCTCTCTCCTCTCTCTTCTCCTCTCTCTCAGCTGGGGGAGAGGTAGTATATGTTAAAAAGATACACACACGCACACGCGCTTGCTTGCTTGGGGAAAGGTAGCATATAAGAAAAAGATGCTAGAGTAGAGTAAGAGTCCAGACCGAGAAAGTGACAAGCTCAGAGGCAGCGGGAGACTCCATAGGAGCGAGCTTACGGGCACCGCCTGGCCTCTTGCCTGCCGGGACCAAAGGCACTATGGCCACAGGCCCGACGGGTGGCCGGGGAGGAGGTGGGACAAGTTTCTCCACTCGGGGCGCGACAGCGCTCGGGACACGGGCGGGGCGCGTTGCCCGCTCCAGGCAGGGTGTTGGGGCCGGTGACTCAGAGCTTTCCTCTGGACCCCGCCCTCGCCGACCCCGCCACCTCTTTAGCCACGCCCCCACTCCGTTGGGCCCACCCCATGAGGAGGAGCTCGCCCTCATCTCGCCCCAGTCTCGGGGCGGGCCGGAGTCTGAGGAAGAGGAAGGGGACGAGGACAACGAGCGACGGGCGGCGGAGGACGCGGAGGAGGAAGGGGAGGCCGACCAACAAGATGGCCCCTGCTGCAGGAGCAGCCTCAGCAGCAGCAGGTGGGGGCTGGAGGCGGCGCTGGCGGTGGCGGCTACGGCCGTGGTCCGGCGGCCTGGGACAGAGTCAGAGTCGATGGTGGCAACGGCGGCGGCGGCGGCTGCCGCGACGGTGGCGACGGCCGCAGGGACTCGGAGCTGAGAGGAGCTGCTGCTCGGACCAGCGCGGTGAGCAAGTGGCGGACGGCAGTGTGGGGAGTGGGGCGGCCGCAGCCGAGAACAATAGACAGCGGCGCGGGGATGGGGCTGTCCTCACCCGCCCTGCGCTCGGGACCGGCCCCAGGGCTTGTCAGTGGCCGGCGTCCTTTAGGCCTTAGGCCTCCGCGTGCCTCCCGGAGGGCCTGCCGGGGTAGGTAGGCCGAGGGGCGGTGCGGACGCCGCCCTGGACGCGGGGAAGGCTGGGGAGGCTGGGGCGGGAGCGGGGGGGGTTCGAGGCTGGCCGGTTTCCGCGGTCCTTGGAGGACAGCGGGCGGGCGGAGAGTTTGCTCGCAGGAAATGTTGTTTGGACCCTGTCTGTGCGGTGGGGGAGGGAGTAGGCGCCTGTAAACAGCCGCCGCTCCTGCCTAGCTGCCAGGCGTGGCTGCTCCCTCCCAGCCCCCTTCCTCCCTTGGCCAAGTGGGTTTTAGGGTGTCGGTTTCCCTGGAGTTCATGAAGATAAACCCTATTGGCCAAGGGGAAGCAATGTGCAGGTGCCTTTTTCAAAAAGACTTAAGTGTACAACAACAAAAACAACAAAATGTGGTCGTTGGTAAAGGATGGAGTAGTAAGGGGTGGACCTTTCCTAACATCATCTAAACATCAGGTCTCTGTAAACACCACTGTACTCACATCCCTGGTCAGAGCGAGCCAGCTGAACAAGGGCTCTTTTGAAGCAGCAATAATGTAACTCTTGACATCCAGAATAGTCTGTGAAACTGGAAACAAAGCACTTACTGGCAACACGAAGACAGATTGTTAAGGTTTGAGCAGAACTTTTCTAACTAGCCATTTTGAATTGTGTACAGCAGAGGAAATATCATTAACCTCTTTGGTAAGTATGCATCTTCTGGAAGCACTTACTCAGGAAAGAGAAGTGGTTCGTCTGTTCCCTTAGGATTTCTTGTGTCTACCTCTTGTTCTACTATTTATTTATTTATTTATTTATTTATTTATTTTTGCCACTTTGTCCTAAAATTGGAGACGATCCTTTTTCCTCAGTTTGAAATTTCATATTTAGCCAGGCGGTGGTGGCGCATGCCTTTAATCCCAGCACTTGGGAGGCAGAGGCAGGCGGACTTCTGTGTTCGAGGCCAGCCTGGTCTACAGAGTGAGTTCCAGGACAGCCAGGGCTACACAGAGAAACCCTGTCTCGGAAACAAACAAACAAAAAAAAAAAAAAAAAACACATTGTGATTCTGTTTTAAGTGGCTAGGCTTAGGGTGAGGCACCTCCTTTTATATTAGTATGTTATACTGCAATAATATCTTTAAAACTTAAAAGTTAACTATCTCTCCTAAATGTAATTTTTCTAGGCATTTACCACATACATTTTCAAATGGAGGGGGAAGAGATAAATTTTACTCCAGCTTCTATCTACGTGTGCAGAAAATCGTATTAAAAAGCTTGAAAGCATTCAAGAAGACTGCTTAATAGTTGTTCACTTGTGGGATCTACCTAGGGGCTTTGTGTTTCTTCCTTCCCTTTTATTGTTTTGGAGACATGGTCTTGGTGTAGCCCAGGCTGGGCAGGAATCAACAGTCTTCCTGTCTTAGCATCCTGAATGTTGGGCTGAGTTAATATTTTAAAAGGAAGGTTGACTTGTACAAAGAATATTGGTTGATAGCTTTTGCCAATTTCTAATTAAAATTTATCTCTGACTGTTAAAAGTATTGTTCAGTAATATGAATTTAATCAGCAGTACTAGTTTCTAGTTCTATTGAGGAGTTGATAGTGAATAATTATATAAATGTAAATTGAGTGATCTTGTTTAGTGTTTGGAGTGCAGTAGTATAATAGACTAATATCTGCAAACTTACTTTATGCCTAGCATAATATTGTCATGGATGCTTTGATCTTTTGAGTCATGGAGAAAACAATTTCTATAGTAGATGGCTTCTGTAATGTGACTTTGTGGCGTGGGGGGGTTTAGGGGGCATGGGAAGATGGTCAAGAATTTCAGAACACTTTGTTTTTGTTTTGAAGAACTCAGATTGGTAAGTTTTCTTTCATAGTAATTTTATTAGACACAAAGTATAAATGTGTATTGATGATACTTAAATCATTTGTGGCCCTAAAATATTAGAAAAATTTATAATACTAATTTATGATTTGTAAATTTTAAGTTATGAAAAAAAACCTCATTGTTTCATCAATGACTTGATAATTCATTTGATACAATTTTTCTGAAAACAAAAGCCTTCAACTAAGAAACCAGGGAGAAATGCCGCAGTCAGTGGGGTAAGAGTGCTTGCTAAGTACTGAGCACTCTTGTTAAAAACGGGGTATTGCGTGCATGCCTGTGATCTCAGGGTTGTGGTGGGGAAGAGACAGGAGAATCACTGGAGTCTGCGTAGCTCCAGGTTTCAGTAAAAGACACTGTCTCAGATGAAGAAGGCAGAGAGTGATAGCACAGGACACGTGGTGACCTTCTGTGGCTTCCCAGTGAGCATATGGATGTAGTTATCTACACACACAAATACACACACACACACTAACAACACACACTAAAATCTTTTGGGGGGTAGGGGGTTGTCCAAGATATGGATTTTGGTGTAGCCTTGGTTGCTTCTGCCTCCTGACTGCTGGAATTACAGGCTTCGGCACCCAGTCCAGCTTCAGATTTGCATTTTTCTTTAGTAATATTAAGAGTTAAAATATGGGTTAGAGAGATAGCTTAGCAGTTAAGAACACCGTTGATCTTCCAGAGGTCCTGAGTTCAGTTCCAGAAACCACATGGTGGCTTGCAACCATCTACAATGGGATTTGATACCCTTTTTCTGTCATGCAGGTATACATGCAGATAGATCATATATATATGTGTGTGTGTATGTGTATATATGTGTGTGTGTGTGTGTGTGTGTGTGTATATTAGTGTTGTTTGTGTATATATATGAATTTTAAAATGCTTTTAGTAACTGAAATTAACAAAAAAAAAGTTAAAATGTTTGATTCTTATGAAGAGATTGAAAAGTGGACTATTATATATCATTTTTAAAAATTACAGTGTTAGGGAGTATTGGCTCTGGTAAAAGTGCTTGCCTAGCATTCATGAGGGCCTGTGTTCTATCCCTAGCACATATTCCATTATCAACAACAACAAAAGAACTCAAAGCTGTGGGGTAGTGGCTCTTAGCACTGTAGAGGTAGAAGCAGGAGGATCCCTGCAAGTTTGAAGCTAATTTGGGACAGAAAGTAAGTTCCAGATGAGTCTGGACTAGAATGAGGCCTGCTTTAAGGAAGCAAACAAAAAAGATATGTATGTATGTCTGTGTATAATGTTTGAGAGCTATTAAAGCCATTTATTAGTCCTTCTACTTATGTTGCATTAGTGGTTGCATTGTTATCCTACTTCACATATACAGAATCTGGGGTTAGAAGCAGCTAAGTAAATTTATAGCAAAAAGATCACATACTTAGTAGCTAAGAGTGTACTCAATCCTAAGTCTTTGACACAAAGTAGCTGCTTTACAGCCACTACTTGTGTCATTATTAAACCTAGAAGCATCTTCTGTATTGACAGATTTCCTTTCCCACTGTTTTATAACATTGTACTTGACCCCTGACTTTCTGTTATTTGTACACTGCCAAATACGATATGATCAAGAAGATAATAAATTTGAATCCTTAAAGAAATGATTATTTTTTTAAGCAGGTCCAATGCTATAAAATATGAGCATTCATATTTTTTATCTTCAGTTTTTTATTTTATGTATATAGAGTGTATGTATGTACACCATTCTGATTCGTGCAGAAGTCAGAAAAGGATATCAGATCCTCCAGTTTGGTTGGGAGGCACCATAAGTGTACTGGGAACCAGACTCAGGTTTTCTGCAAAAACAACAGGTGCTCTTAACCTCTGAGCCATCTCTTCAACCCCTAGAAATTCATATTTTTAGCAAGACAGATTTTTGGCATTGCTACAGTTTGCTATATAATTACTAAATTGTACCTTTGAATTACTTAGTGAAAAATTAAAAATAACTTTAATAATATTTAATGTTGTTTAAAGCTAGGTCATCTTATACTTGAGCTCTTCATTGATAAGTCTCCACCCCCTTTATTCCATAGATAATTTAGAACTCTGTGATGTCTTCAAAAACTTAGGGGCTTAATATGGAATTTGATAGGATCTAATTAGTCGGTTTTTCATATATCTATAAAGTGGTTATCTCTCACAAAGTGAAGAATAAACTGTTAAGTGATCCCTGTATGGTGACTGTCTCAGGTCAGGATGTTCCTGCAGGGTTTTCTGACCTGGTTTAGCTTTGGCTCTGACTATATTTATGCTCAGGGGTTAGGTATTCTTCAGGATTGAGTTCAGAAAGACTTCTCAGATTTGTCTATACCAGAAGATTCGGATTTTCAAATCAGTATGCTTCCTAAGGATGTGGTTTAATACCTCCTGGTCAAGTCTCATGCCACCAGTACATGTATGTGCCACTTGCCACCGTGTCCTCAGGTTCTAGGGATCTGAACCAGGTTCTCATGCTTGTATGACACCAACTCATTTCCTCAAGCCCTGTCTGTCTGTCTGTCAGTCTGCCTGCCTGCCTACTTTTTTTTTTTTTTTAAAGATAAAGTATCTCTCTGTGTGTCTCTGTCTCTGTCCCTCCCTCCCTCCCTCTCTCCCTTCCTCCTTCCTCCCTCCCCCCCTCACTCATGTGTGCGTGTCTGCGTTTAAAATGCAGGTGCTCACAGAGCCCAGAAGAGGGTGTCGGATCCTCTTGGAGTTGGAGTTGCCCGGTATGGATGAGTATACTTGTAACTGAACTCAGATCATCTGGAAGAACAAGGAGCTGAGCCATCCATCTCTGCAGTCCCTTCCATTGTTTCTTTATGCACACAGGAATCTCGAGATGTTAACAGAGGAGCCAGACCTGGTGGTATAGTCATAATCCCAGCACTGGAAAACATGGGTCAGAAAGATGACAAGTTTGAGACCAGTCTAGGGTATATAGAGAGTGCTAGGCCAGTTGGACCAAAGGACTTATTGAGCTTCTTTGAAAAATGTCTTATTCATAATTATGTGAAATTTGACTACTTTTTGTGTAGTTCTAAAGTAGAAAAAAGTTGTAAATTTAATGTGAGAGTAGAACAACTATAAAGATATTTTTTTTTTTTTTTTTTTTTTGTTTTTTCGAGACAGGGTTTCTCTGTGTAGTCCGGGCTGTCCTGGAACTCACTCGGTAGACCAGGCTGGCCTCGAACTCAGAAATCCGCCTGCCTCTGCCTCCCAAGTGCTGGGATTAAAGGCGTGCGCCACCACCGCCCGGCTATAAATAAGATATTTAACAAGGAGAGTAGTAAAATAAATTACCTACTACAACCACACATGATATCCTAGCAGCAGCTGCCTAGTACCTATAGACTCTTAAGAGTATCATTAAATATATAGTATGCTATATATCAGTCCTAATGATAAATTCATGTGGAAATTTTAAAATATTTTTGTAATTTTGAAAAATCATTAAAAAAAAATTATAGAAATGTATAGTAGAGCAGAAAATAGTAGTTGGTTTTGTTTTGTTTGAGATAGTCTCCTGCAGTCAAGGCTGACTTCAAAATCTGCTTCGTAGCCAACTTCTTATCCTCCTACCTTCATCTGATCTTCTGCCTCTACACTCCCAAGTCCTGGCATTGCAGGTGTTTTCTACCACACCTAGTTTTATGCTAGTTCTGGAGTCCCAGGCTTTATGCTTGCTAGGCAAGCATGCTACCATCTCAGCCACATTCCCCCGAGCATGTATAGACAGAAAACTGTTAGAACATAAACTTTCAAGTAAAAACCATACAAGTGCTCTTTTTTTTTTCAATTATTTTTAATGTGTGCGTGTGCATGCATGTGTGCCTGAGTGTATGAATGGAGACTACATGGGTACAAGTACCTGTGGGGTCACAGGAAGCTATTGAAAACTGGGGTGTGGGTTCTGGGAACTGAACCTGGGTTTTCTGCAAGAGAAGTAAATACTCTTAATCCCTGAATCATCTCTCTAGCTCAGTGCTCATCCTTTAACTTACATTTTATCATTCCACATCATTAAGCAAAAATGGTAATACAATTTTTTAATATTATTTAGAAGTTTAGATGACATGAGTATATTTTTAGAGCATACTGATACCAGATCCCACTCCATAAATGTCATCTTCCCCTCTTCACTCTGACAAACAGAATAATTTTAGATATACTCATCTAGACTACTTTCTTTCAACATTAATGTTCAAACTGCATTTTAAAAATCATTGTATAAGGGGCTGGCTCAGTGAGTGGGTAAGAACACTGGGAAGCAGAGATAGGCTGATATGGGGGAGGCCAGCCTGGTGAAATAGCATCAAGCACTACTTAGGCCCTGTCTCAAAAATCAAACAAATAAAACACATACTACTCTTGCAAAGGACATGAGTTCTCTAGTACCCATATTCAGTGACTTCAACTACCTGTAATTTAAACTCCAGGGGATCTGACACCCTCTTCTGATCTCTGCAAGCCCTGCACTCATGTGTATATACTCACACATAGATATAGATATAGATATAGATATACACACACACATACACACACATAGTCTTTAAAAATTAAATTTAAAATAAATCTTGGTATAGTTTAGGATTAGCTGGGTGAGCGATAGTCAGAAATTGGTCAGAAATGAAGTAATTTTTAATATTGTCATTGTCGGGTTTTCCCACTTTCAGTTTTTGGTTTTTGTTGTTGTTTGGTTGATTAGTTGGGGTTTTTTTTTGTTTGTTTTTGTTTTGAGACAGGGTTTCTCTCTGTGTAGCCTTGGTGGTCCTGGTATTCATTTTATAGACTAGCCTGGCCTCAAACTTAAAGAGATCCACCTGCCTCTGCCTCCTGAGTGCTGAAATTAAAGGCGTGAGCCACCACTGCTGGCTTTTCTTTTTTTGTTTTTAATGTGTAAGAACTACTTGCTTAGTGCCCTTGGAGGCTATTAAGGGGATGTCAGATCCTTTGGAGCTAGAGTTATGGAAGGTTGTGGCATCTCTCCAGCTTCCAGTCTTTGAGTTTTATTTTGGAATTTGTTGTTTGATGTCAGCTGTTAGCTATGTGAAATTTGGGGGTGCTAGTGCAAGGTATGTGATGTCTGTGATACACGTACCCTACAGAATATGCAGCCAGAAGCGGATGTTGGATTTTTTTTCATGTTCTTGAGAAAGCCTCTCAGTGAACCCAGCTGGCTGCTTTGTGCTGATTAGCTAGCCAACAAGCAGGCTCCGCAGAGTCTCCGTTTGTACCTGCTAATGCTGTGCTCATAGACAGGTGCAGGCAATACTTAGTTTTTGGTTTTTGTCCTTTTTTTTTTTTTAAATGTTGGAACTGGAGATTTAAACTCAAGTCCTCAGTGTCACAGCAAAATGTTCATTCATACCCACTAAACCATCTCTCCAGCACCCTGAATTTAAGCTTTTTAAGTAGATTTTAATTAATTTTTTTGAGACAGGGTCTCACTATGTAGCTCTGGCTGTCCTAGAACTCACTATGTAGACTAGGATGGCCTCGAACTTAGAGAGATCCACCTGCTTCTGCCTGCCTACTGCTGGAATATGGTGTGTGCCACTACATCTGACAATAGATTTTATTTTAAAAAATATTTTATATGTTTTATTTAAGTTTTGGTTAAATAAAATTTAAAATTTAGTTCCTCAATTGCACCAGCATATTTCAGAGTACTAGTAGCCATAGATAGATAGCACATGTCTTTAGTCCCAGCACTCCAGAGCATATGTCACAGCAGATAATGTGAGTCCAAGACTAGTCTAGTCTATATGGAAAGTTCAGGTCAACTAGGACCACATAGTAAGACTCTGTCTCCAAAACTAAAAGGTTAAGGGTTCTTAGAGTATTTTAGGAAATGCCATTTTATTATGTAGGTCTCCCGTTGATAGAAAGTCTGCTTATGGGGCTAAAGAGAGGGCTCAGTGGTTAAAAATGAATTCTACTTTTTCAGAGGACCCCAGTTTGGATCCCAGGACCCAAGTTGGTGCTCATACCTGCCTGTAACTACAATTCCAGAGAATCTGATAGACCTAACTTCCTTGAGCACCTACACACACATGTGATACACACAGACAAGTTTTAAAAATAAAAACAAATTTTTTTTAAAAAAATCAACTTGCTCATAATAGCGCGCGCGCGCACACACACACACACACACACACACACAAAAACCCTTCCAAATCACTTTCAACCAGTAGAAATAAAATTTGATACATTTTGGTGTATGAAAGTCAATAATGCAGTGTTTAAATCTTCTTAAATATATATAAAAACAACGTCATAGAGCATAGAATAGGTAATCCTTTTTGTGTGTGTGTATATATATATTATATATATATATACATGCACACACGAATATACATTTATTTATTTTAAACTTTATTATAGTAGCAAATTTAAAAAAAAAATCACCAAAATTAGCCAGACCCAAAGACTATAAAACTCTGAATTTCTACACAGAGTGGCCATTTAGAAAGGAAACTGGAGCTTCACATTGGATTTATTCTTTAACTAGTGACTATATTTTATGTGCAAAACAAACAAAATCCATGACAGAGAACTAGAAAAACAATTAGCTTTGTATCTTCTTTCATAATTCATGTTCATTATCTACATTAATCTTTCCTCATTACTTAATATTCAGCCTTGTTCTCTTTTCTACATGTTGTATTGTATCCAAATGTATATTTATTTACATATATAATTTGATATGTATTATGTTAATATAATAAAACATACTATACATATATTATTGGCTAGATTCCACATGAGGGAGAACATGAGTTATTTTTCTTTCTGAGATTGTGTGGTCTTGTTTAATATTAAATATCCTAAGTCTATCCATTTTCCTTCAGTTTTGGGAGGGTTGAGACAGGGTTTCTCTGTATAGCCCTGGCTGTCTTGGAACTCATTCTGTAGACCAGACTGGCCTCAAAGTCACAAGAGGCCACCTATCTCTCTGCCCTCCAAGTGCTGGAATTAAAGGTGTGCTTCATTGTCTGGCTTTTCCTGAAAATTTTGTAATTACATTTTTCTTTAGAGCTGAATGGTATTCCATTGTATATTTATGCCAATTTTTTTTTTTTTTTTTGGTTTTTCGAGACAGGGTTTCTCTGTGTAGCCCGGGCTGTCCTGGAGCTCACTCTGTAGACCAGGCTGGCCTCGAACTTAGAAATCCGCCTGCCTCTGCCTCCCAAGTGCTGGGATTAAAGGCGTGCGCCACCACGCCCCGGCCATGCCAAATTTTTATTGTCTGTTCATGTGTTGATAGACAACTAGGTTCATTCCAATTCTTTACTTTAGTAAATAAAGTAATACACATGGGGATGCAGATATTTCTATGGTTTTATGAGCATGTGCCTAAGAGTGAAATAATAGCAGGGTCATATGATGTTTTATTTTTGATTATTTAAGAAATTTCCAAGCTAGCCAGGTGGTGGTGGCGCAGGCCTTTAATCCCAGCACTTGGGAGGCAGAGGCAGGCGGATTTCTGAGTTCGAGGCCAGCCTGGTCTACAGAGTGAGTTCCAGGACAGCCAGGGCTATACAGAGAAACCCTGTCTCGAAAAACCAAAAAAAATAAAAAATAAAAAAAAATAATAAAGAAGAAATTTCCAAGCTAATTTCCACAATGACTGTACTAATATGTTCTTCCACCAACAGAGAATAATCAACCCTTCCTCACCACATCCTCTCCAACATATGCTAAATGTTTTGGTTGATTGAGGTGAGGTGGTATCTCAGAGTAGTTTTAATTTCCTTTTTCCTGGTGGCTACTGATTTTGAACATTTTTAAAAATAGTTGGCTATTTGTATTTCTTTCTTTTTTTTTTTAAGTGTCTATCCAGTTCATTTAGCCCTTTGTTGGTTGGCAATTTTGTTTCCTTGGTATTTAATTTCTGCAATTCTTTGTAAATGCTGCATATTTAGACCCTTGTCTAAAGTGTAGCTGGTAAAGATGTTCTCCCGTAGACTGGTTTGCTCTGCCAATTGTTTCCTTTTCCGAATAGAAACTTTGTTTTTGAGATGCTTCTCAACAAGAGCTCTGCTCTTCTGGAACTGGCTCTGTAGACCAAGGCTTAGTGATCCTCCTGCCTCTGCCTCTAGAATTAAAGGTATGTGCTACGAAGCCTGGCACATTTTCTTTTTTGTTTTTGTTTTTCGAGACAGAGTTTCTCTGTGTAGCCCTGGCTGTCCTGGAACTCACTCTGTAGACCAGGCTGGCCTTGAACTCAGAAATCTGCCTGTCTCTGCCTCCCAAGTGCTGGGAGCCTGGCACATTTTGAGTTGAAATTTTTGTACAAGGTGAAAGATGAGAATCTAATTTCTTTCTTCTGAAGGCAGAAAATCCAGTTTTGCCAACACCATCTTTTCCAGTGTATAATTTTTCTTCTTTGTCAAAAATTAAGTGGGCATAGCTTTGTTGTTTTATTTCAGAATAGTCTGTTGTATTCTATCAGTCTTCCTGTTTTGTTTTGTTTTAAGATTTATTTATTTATGTGAGTACCCCATTTCTTTCTCTCTCTTTTTTGGATTTATTTATTTTATATATGTGAGTACACTGTCCCTATCTTTAGACACACCAGAGGAGGGCATCTGTAATCACCCATTACAGATGAATTGTGAGCCACCATGTGGTTGCTGGAATTGAACTCAGGACCTCTGGAAGAGCAGTCAGTGCTCTTAAACCGCTGAGCCATCTCTCTAACCTCCTATTCTTCCTGTTTGTACTCCCTCACCAGCTTGTCTTTATGACTAACTACAGCCCTGTAGCATAATTGAGGTTGAGTGTTGTAATGCCTCTAGCATTCTTGTTCCTTCTTTGGTTATTCATGGTCTTTTATGGTTCTATATGTATTCTTCTATTTTGCTAAACTTGTGAAATATATCAGAATTTTGATAGGTGTTGCATTAACTCTAAATTAATTTTGGTAGTATAGCCTTTCCACAATATTAATTCTGCCAAACCAGGAACATGGAATGTCTTTCTGTTGTCTGGTATCTTCTGTAATTTTCTCTCAGTGTCTTGAAGTTTGTTTGAGGGTCTTTAACTTCTTTGGATAATTCCCAGATAGTTAAATTTGGCATTTGGTTAGCATGTGTATTATGGAACATTTGTGAAGTTCATAGGGCAACTTGGAGAGTTGGTTCTCTCCTTTCTGTGGGTTCCAGGTTGAACTCGGGTTGTCAGACTTGAAGACAAGTGCTTTTAATTTGACAAACCATTGTGCTGGCTCTGGGATTCGTTTTGGAGCTCAGGTTGGGCAGAGGTAGGAGGATCACAAGTTTGAGGCCAGCGCAATCTACAAAGTAAGTACCAGGCTACCTTGTACTACAGAGTGAGACCCTGTCTCAGAAAACAAGGTTGTAGCTAGAACATTATTGTCAGTTAAGAGAACTGGCTGTTCTAAAATACCTGGGTGTAGTAGAAGTTGGGCACCAATTTGTAGTAGATGAATTATTTAAGCCACCGAATTTGCCTAGGTAAATCCCCTGCCCGAAGGAGACCAGTAAAGGAAAACACAACTCAATAATTATGGTATAAATAGCATGCCTAGATTGGGCAGATTTACCACTGCACTACTCTAATCCTCGGCTATGAGATCCCTTATAACTTGTGTTTAATCCAGGCCGTGTGGTTTTCCTTCTGAGCTCTGGCTCTTCCTTCGTCGGCTTCCTTCTACCACCAGCATCCTTCTGCTTCCTTCCTCCTGCTTCTCCCTCTGCTTCTGCCTTGGCTTCTGCTCCCCCGGCCACTTCCTTCTCTTCTACTTCTGCTCTGCCTTTTATACCGAATTCCTCTCACTCTCTCCTCCCCTAAGCCTTTTTCTCCGCCTCCCCTTCTACTGCCCAATCTCTGGCTCTAGTCTTTTACAGGTTTTAATTGGACAGAAAGTTTACAAGATGTCATCTGTGTACAGATTCAGTCATCCTCTGCAGCCCCTCCCAGAAGGGTAGAACTAGGATCAAAATACAAGGCTGAGGCTATCCACAACATTGATTCAATCCTCCTCTGGAGCCCCTCTCAGGGGGGTAGAACTAGGATCAAAATACAAGGCTGGGGCTATCCACAACACCTGGGTTCAATTCCCAGTATCCACTTGGAGGCTCACAACCATCTGTAACTCTAGTTTCAGGATCTTACACTTTCTTTTGGTCTCTTTGGTTCTAGGCACACGTGGTATACATAGATGTACATTCAGGCAAAACCTTACATATAAAAATAACTAAATCCAATCTTGATGAGTGGCCATCCTGCCCACCATCCTGCTACAGCCATGTAGGAGACCACAACTGGGCTGCATCTGTGAGCTACACAGTTTGAAGGGAACAGTGTTGGAGATTCTGTCCATAGGAAACCTTCAGTGGTAGAGAGATTTTTCACATGGCTTGAACAGATTTATCAGTCCTGGCTGGACAGTTCTACCCCTTACATAATTATCTGGTAGGTTGTGATACTGAGCCTGAGTCTTGTCTACATGGAGTTTATCTGTTACAGGATTGGTACTTTATGACCTATGCCTTGGGAACTTACCACCTAAACCTTTTCATAATGTTCTTTACTCAAAAAGTGTGTCTTTCCTTGATGGAAGACTGAGATAATAGCCTTTCATTACCAACCAAACCATGAAGAGTTTAGTCCCTTCATTTGAAAGCTTCCAGAATTAAAATTTTGACATGCAGCTACAAAAGGCATTCTTGTGGCTATGGTTTGTATCTTCTTTTAATGTCCCAGTGTTCATCATACTTTTCTGTGTTACAATGAAGAGGCAAATAAAGCACATGACTAACACAGAAAGAGGTGATACAAAGGGAAGGATGACCTCCGCAACTTAGAAGCTGGACTGAACTGGTCACACATCTTCAAGAACAGTTTTGAGCCATTGTAACAGTGCCTTTTTCACATAAAGTAGTTGATTGTGAGGAAGCTGAATTTTCTTTTTAAGAGAAGCCTCAATGATTTGGATCTGAAATATCAGATTCTTGAAGAAACTGATATTTAAACCAAGTTGTATTGATTTCTTTTTTAGTGATATACAGATATTTGAAACAGACGGAATTGTACTTGACCATAGGCTTGGAAGGCCAAGCAGGTGGCAACCCAAGAGAGCAGGAGGGCGGATAGGGTGCAGCCCTGGGGAGCTGCCTTCCTGACCACAATGAAGTCACTCCTCTGTGCTAGAAGGACATGACAGCCTTCTTCCTGTGTATGAAAAATAATGTAGTGCTTTGTAATGATTTCCACATAGCTCTGTGGGGTTCTCATGCCAGTTTCTGAATCTCATCTCACTAGAGATGTTCTTCAAGTTGGCATCTATCATAATGACTCAAAACTTTGTTCTTAACTATGATTACTTTTGAGGGCCTGGAATTATAAATATATATTTTAATTTTCCCTTTTTTTTTTCCTTAAGATTGAAGACAGGTCAATTAATAGGTTCCTAAATTCAGGGCAGAGAATTTCAGTAATGTATCAGTTTCTGTTACTTGTCTGGGCATAATAAATA
This sequence comes from Mastomys natalensis, assembly GCA_021653895.1. Taxonomy (NCBI): domain Eukaryota; kingdom Metazoa; phylum Chordata; class Mammalia; order Rodentia; family Muridae; genus Mastomys; species Mastomys natalensis. Next base: position 87,992 of record JAJTUV010001875.1, on the reverse strand, counting down.
TTCAAGTTTTTGGATTTTTTTGGGTTTTGTTTTTAAAGATTATTTATATATATAATAAAGATATATATTATATATACACACACACACACACATATATATGTATATACACACACACTCAGACACACCAGAAGAAGGCATTAGATCTCATTACAGATGGTTGTGAGCTACCATGTGGTGGAATTGAACTCCGGACCTCTGGAAGAGCAGTTGAAGAGCTCTTAACCACTGAACCATCTCTCCAGCCCCAAGTTTTTGGGGTGTGTGTGTGTGTGTGTGTGTGTGTGTGTGTTTGGTTGGTTGGTTTGGGTTTTTTTTTTTTTTTTTTTTTTTTACAGCTAAGAGTATCAAAAAGTAGTATGAACCTGGACCTCTGGGAGCTCTCAGAAACTGAACCATCAACCAAAGAACACACAGGGACTGAAATGAGGCCCTAGCACATATGCAGCAATATGCAGCTCAATCTTTTTGTGGGTCTCTCAACAACTGGAGCAGAGCCTCTCCCTAAAGTTGTAGCCTGACTGTAGTATCTGGTCCCTAACAGGGCTGCCTTGTCTGGCCTCAGTGGGAGAGGATGTGTCTAATCTGGCAGAGATTTGATGTGCCAGGGTTTTGGAATAACCAGGAGGGGTGGGGCACCCTCTCAGAGGAGAAGGGGAGGAGAGATGAGAAGAGGGTCTCAATGAGGGGGGGCACTGGAAGGGGGCAGCGCTTGGGGTTTAATTAATTAAAAAAAAAGAAGTAGTTATGGGAAAGGATGTTGATATAAAAGATAAGTATCTCCTAACAAAGAGAAAATGCTTTAAGTGATAGGAGGGAAATGATAACCAGATTGTGTACACTGATAGCCTGGCTAGTGTTGTCAGCCAAGAACAAATTTCTTGTTCAAAAAAGGAAAATACATGGCCTGTTATCTCAGTGCTTGAAAGGTGGAGGCAGAAGGATCAGGAATTCAAGGTCAGCCAGGGCTACAAGAGACCCTGTCTCAAAAAGCCAAACAAATAAAAGTTATGTATGTTTAATTGCCATGGAGCTTTTAAATGTTAAATGTCACAGCAGATTACCTTTGCTCCAGTTTCCTTATCTATAAAAATAATATAATAATGCTTTTAGGGTCATTTTGAGGATTAAGTAGATAGTACATGTAATACATTTATTCTCTTTCTTGTTTTTGTTGTTGTTGTTGGTAGTGGTAATGATGGTTTTTTGTTTTGTTTTCAAGACAGGGTTTCTCTATGTGGCCCTGGCTGTCCTGGAACTTAATCTGTAGACTAGGCTGGCCTCAAACTTAAGAGATCTGCCCACCTCTGCCTCTTGAGTGTTGGGATGAAAGAGGTCCACCACCACGCAGCCTTTGAATTGTTCTTTACACAGAAAATGTACTCATCTATCTTTTGTTACTATTTTGCAAAAGGGTCTCTTGTAGCTTAGGGTTGGCCTTGAATTTGGTATAGAGCTACTACGTTATAAGTGCTTGAATTATAGACAAGTGTCACCATTCCTGTTGAAGGACCTCTATATTTATCAATTTTTAAGTTTTAGTAGTGGTGATTATATAGCATAAGTAAAACAGGGTGTTTGATGCTGCAGCTTGTGGAGTGTGGCAGCTTGTATGAAGTGGAATAGCAGTGAGGAGGGGACTGAGGTGAGGAGACTTATTTTCTCTTATATTTCAGAAGATGTTGGGGATTGAACCTAAGGTATAATGTGTGTGAGTGATCTACTATTAAGCTATACTTACAGTCACTAGGGTTATGGGGTGTTGTTTTGTTGTTTTTTAAGAGTTTTAGTTTCCTGATAGTACAAAAGCAAAAAATTGGAAATTGCACTTGGGAGGCAGAGATAGGCAGATCTCTTGAGTTCAGGCTAGCCTGAGCTATACAGAGAATTCCAGGGCAACACAGAGAAACCAACCCTGCCTCAAAAAACAAGACAAAGCAACAGCAACAAAAACCCCAAACACAAAAAGGGAAGGAAATTTGTTGGACATGAGGTGGTTTTAGGCATAGGAAGGTTGGGACTCTAGCTGGATAGCCTTTTACAAACACACACCACACACACACAACACACACACACACAGAGAGAGAGAGAGAGAGAGGAGAGAGAGAGAGAGAGAGAGAGAGAGAGAGAGAGAGAGGGAGAGAGGAGAGAGGGAGAGAAGAGGGAGAGAGGGAGAGAGAGAGAGTGTGTGTGTCCTATCATTCAAAAGAGATACCTGCACTTGAAATGCTGTTTTCAAAGTTAGCTGGACCTAGTTGGTAGTAGAAAGCATAAAAATAGACCAAAACACTGTAGAAAACGTAGAAAAGAGAATTGAAGAATTTCTGAGGAACCACCAACAATCGATTCAATGAGGGGAAGAGAAGAAGCAGTTAACAGAGTCAAGCATGGAGTGGTTTGACATTTACGAAACTACTTGGATAGAATTTTGAATAAAGCCAGAAATGGGCAGCATTTGTAGAATTATAGAAAGAGTTAAAATAAGAATTGAGTGGTAATCATTGAATTTCATGAAAAAGTCCTTTCTATGTTTAAGAGTTGTTACAAATTAGTGGCTAAAGTAGGTAGAATGATAGTTTGAACATGACAATGAGAAGGCAAATGGAATGGTAGAGCCTAGATAGACTGGCAGACATTGCAGGAAGTCTTCGTCTAGTTTGAGAGAGTCTCACTATGCAGTGCTGGCTTGTATGGAAGTCAAAGCATCTGCCTGCCTCTGTCTTCCCAGTGCAGGGATGAAAGGTCTGTTTGCTTTTTTAAAATAAGAAACAAAGGTCGGAGACATTTTCCCCAAATTCCTCCAATGTAACTAGAGAGTTATGTTCATTTATACATACTGTTAAGACAAGAGTTAGTAAAGGGGGAACAAATTGAAGAAACACTACAGAATTAAGAACTGTTTATCAAGCCGGGCAGTGATGGTGCACGCCTTTAATCCCAGCACTTGGGAGGCAGAGGCAGGTGGATTTCTGAGTTCCAGGCCAGCCTGGTCTACAGAGTAAGTTCCAGGACAGCCAGGGCAACACAGAGAAACCTTGTCTTGAAAAACAACAACAACAACAAAAGAACTGCTTATCAATCTGAAAAATGAACTGTGTGTAATTAGATTTTCTTTTCATTGTGAACATTTGTCCCTACATTCATAGTTATTATTTGCCTATCAGACTTATCATTGTGATTAAAATAACTTTGGGGACTGAATGACAAACCATCAACCTACCATTTTACAGCCAGGCATGATGGCATTCCTTAAGCTAAGGAAAGGTGTGAATTTGAGGCTAGCCTGAGCTACATAGTGAGACCCTGCCTAAGAAAAATAAATATATTTTGCAGAGAAGGGCTGATTTTAAAAGATAATTTGAACTAACTGTTAAATCTCCAAGCTTAGCCGGGCGGTGGTGGCGCACGCCTTTAATCCAGCACTTGGGAGGCAGAGGCAGGCGGATTTCTGAGTTCGAGGCCAGCCTGGTCTACAGAGTGAGTTCCAGGATAGCCAGGAGTACACAGAGAAACCCTGTCTCGAAAAACCAAAAAAAAAAAAAAAAAAAAAAAAAAAAAAAGATTTAAATCTCCAAGCTTTGTTCACAAGCTTTTACTTTGGAATATTATGACTTAGAAAAGTTGTGTAATTAAGAAGTAGCAAGTTCTGGAGAGAGTAGTTAGCTATTAAAAGTTAACTAGGCAGACGGGGAGACCAGCCTGGTCTACAAAGTGGGTTCCAGGATGGTCAGAACTACACAGGAAAACCTCATCTTGAAAAACCAAAAATAAATAAATAATGAGTGTATGTTGCTTTGCATAGGACTCAGGTTCAATTTCCAGCATCTGTGACTGGCAGTTCGTGGCCACCTGGGGTTCCAACACACGCTTCTGGCCTCAGTGAGCACTTACAGCTCACAGGTACATACTCCAACAGACACACAAGACATGATTTAAAGATGAATTTCTTTAAAAGTTAAGAAGGTGGCAACAGCTATCACAAAGAAAATCAATTTTAGGAATTCATGTTTTATTCAAAAACAGTGAAAAAGATTATGAATAAATTAAAATGCATAGTGAATATATATTAAAATATTACTCATTTTAGTAATTCTCACAGGCTTAACATTAAATGTAGAGAACATAGCTTTTATGTGTTTGTATGTCTAGTATAGGTAAACTTTAATAGAGTCTTAACATAAAGAGCTTAAAAAATAAAATAACTTTGCAGTTTTGATATAAGTGTAAATTCCTTTTAAGATGATGTTTTTGAGTCTGGCTGTTGCATTCTATCACTTCTGTAGTGACTGCTGTTATCTTTTTCATTGTGATACACTTTACATAATGTATTATGACTTGAATTTATAAAAACATAAAGTTAGATGCTACTGCTGGGTACCGTTCTTCAGTCTCTGGTTGGGTACCTTCCTCAGGTTTTTACTCCTATCATTGCTTTTTGTCCTTGTTTGACACTATGTTGGCCCTAAAAATGACTCTGTCTCTAAACACAGTACAAGTAAGCCACTTAGTCAGCTGGAGGCAGAAACAGTCAGATCTGAGTTCAAGGCTCTTCTAGTTTACTTAGGGCAGTAATTCCCAACCTTCCTAATATTGAAACTCTTTAATATGGTTCTTTATGTTATGGTGACTCCAAACAAAATTACTTTCATTACTACTTCATAACTGAATTTTGCTGTTGTTAGGAATCATAATGTAAGTATATGATATGCAGGACATCTAATATATGACCCCTGTAAAAAGGTTATTTGACACACACCCGCAAAGTAATCACCACCCCCAGGTTGAGAACTGCTGACCTCTAGGGAGTTCTGAGATAGCCAAGGCACATGGAGAGACCCTGTCTCAAAGACAAAAACTTCCGGGCTGGTACGATGGTTCAGCTTTTAAGAACACTGGCTACTCTCCCAGAGGTCCTGAGTTCAATCCTAGGAACCACATGCTGGTTCAGGACTGTGTATAAAGGGATTGGTGTGCTTTTCTGGCATGCAGGTGTACATGCAGACATCACTCCTATGTTAAAAACAGCAACAAAAATTCACTTAAATCATTCCCTTTAGCTTTTCCCCCTAAAGGGGATGATAAATGAAGCTCCAATTTTAAGGCTTTTTACCCTCTAACTCAGTAGCCTTTCTCTTTGTGTAAGACACACACACACACACACACACACACACACACACACACACACATCTGGTGTGTTGTGTGCCATAAGGTTAGAACTCAATCCAAGTATTTTATGAAAAGTATTTTTATAATTAAAATTGTCTTTCCTCAAAGGGGTGTCATTACTAAAACTTCTAATCATCAAATCTTAGACTATAATTTCCTCTGTAAATTACTTATGCTCCACTGGGAATTATAACACTTAAGTGTAATAATAAGTCTTTGTTTTTCTTTCTGTTATGCTTACTTAGCTTCAGTTTTCAGGATAGTTATAAATTTTCTCTGATGTGGTCCCTTCATGCTAGTTGCCATAGAAATATTCCAGAGAAGTGGCAAACTAGGTTAAGGTCAAGAATAATGATTTTTTTGTTTGTTTGTTTGTTTTTGCTTTGTTTTGTTTTCAAGACAGGGTTTCTCTGTATGGCCCTGGCTGTCCTGGAACTCACTCTGTAGACCAGGCTGGCCTCGAACTCAGAAATCCGCTGCCTCTGCCTCCCAAGTGCTGGGATTAAAGGTGTGTGCCACCACTGCCCAGCAAGAATAATGATTCTTAAAAAGTTATTATGTGGGGTAGAATGGGAAGTGATCCAAGAATTTTTTTTCTTTACATATAATAAAGTGTTGTTTGATTCAATAGTTTTCTAAAAGGCAGCCTAAACCTAACCTAAACTAAATCCTTTCTTTTAGTCCAGTTCAACAGTTAATTAGCCATTGGCTGCAAAATGCTGCCTGCTATCAAGGGTTTATCATCTATAAACAGGTATACTTCCGTCAGGAGAAGAACTTGCTTACAACAGATAATAGTGAATTTTAGTTCCTGTTTTCCTCTGAATCCGAGATATATAAAATAAACCTGTAATTTTATGGTAAAAGATGGTTGTAATTTACTTAACGTTTCACAGCAATAAAATTTAGCTGTTCAGTACAGCTATTGCTGTTCTCCTAAAAAATATGACCAGTGGACATTTTAAAATTATAAATAAACATTTGAGAAACAAAACTATAAAAAGACAGGCCTTTAATGATTTTAGCAGATTTGTTGATAGAAAATTTACAGAAAACACGGTTCACTTAAGTGTAGAATTAAACTACTTTAATTTGTAGAGCTATGCAACTGTCAGAATTATCTAGTTTTAGATTTCCTGTCACTTAACAAACGTTTCCTAGTATCAACACTATTAACCAAAAGTCAATTGACCATTTGTAAGATGAACCCAATAATAGGTTTAAAAGTAACAACTTAGGAGTTTGGTCTCCCTGAGTCAGAGTCCTGCCATTTACTTTGACTACCTCTTTCTATGAAGCCTTTTAAATTTTAAAATTGGGTTATAACTGTATTACAGCATTGATAGCATTTCATCACAATCCTTTATCCTCAGGGGATACTTTTCAAGACCTCCAGCAGATACCTTAAATTGTAGGTAGAGCAGAGTACACAGTCTGTTCTATGTGTTTCATGTCCTGATCCCTCTTTTGCATAACTGATTTTGTACCTTAGGGCCATTTATTGAGAGGTTACTCAACACAAATGAGTGTGTAGTGAGTACTAGGCCAGTGAAGGCTACATAGGTCAGACCCTGTGTCTCAACATCAAGAGTTTCTATACATAGCTATAATGATGCCCAGAAAAAGAACTAATTTAGAATTTGATAAACTTTAAGTTTGATCTTCCTCTGAATTAGGGATCTGACAACCAAGGTGGCTGTTAAGTAACAAACAGGTAGCATATGCAGTATAAATCAGTAACGGCTCAAAATTTATTAAACAAGAATTCCAGAAATAAGTCATAAATTTTAAATTATACTCTATTCTGAGTAACATGATGAAGTCTTGTGCCATCTGAGAGATGAGTCAGTCCTTTGTCCGAGAATCAGGATGTTGGTATTGTAATCATTGTATTTCATGTTTACTCTTAGCCCAAGTAGGAGAATGTTTATTACATTCATTAAACCGTATATCCTGTGGGATGTGTGTATGTTAAACATGATCTAAACAACAATATTTGATAAGCTTGAATATTTGAAAATGAAGAAAGAAACTTAAAAGAATGAAGAAGTAGAAATTCTTGAATCAGTTTCTACGGTTAAGTCAAACTTTGAGTCTCCAAAGAAATGTGTGCCTCGTAGTTTACAGTTCTTGAAATACAATGTTTAAGAGTGACTTAAAGGGTTTTTAAATTAATTTTAAATTTAATTAGTAGGAGCTGGGCAGTGGTGGTGCACGCCTTTAATCCCGGCACTTGGGAGGCAGAGGCAGGCAGATTTCTGAGTTCGAGGCCAAGCCTGGTCTACAGAGTGAGTTCCAGGACAGCCAGGGCTATACAGAGAAGCCCTGTCTCGAAAAACCAAAAAAAAAGAAAGAAGGAATCCAAGTGAACATGGCTTATGAGTATGAATACATGTGCATTTGAGCTTTGAGACCACAGGGAGGACTTAAGGTAGCTTGCTCTGTCACTTGCTGCCTTATTCTTTTGAGGTAGGGTCTCTTGTTGAGCCTGGAGCTAGGCTGGTTACCAGCAAGCACTATCTATTCTCTGTCTCCACTTTCTTTGTGAGCACACATGTGTAGAGTTGCCCAGAGAGGCCGGAAGAGGGTGTCAGTCCCTGAAGTTGGAGTTACTGGTTGTTGTGAGCCTCCCTGCTTGAGTACTTACTGATAATCACATTCAGGTCCTCTGGAGAGCAGCAAGTGCTCTGAACTACTGAGGTATCTCCCCAGCCATACTCTCAGAACTTTTAAATTCATATAATCCAATATCTATTTTTATTTATGTTTCCTGAGCTTTTTAGGGTATAAAAACAACACCAAAAAACAAGCCTATTTCAACATCTTGACATGTTTCCTCTGTGCTTTCTTTTGACAGTTTCAGTCCATAATACATTGTTTTGTGTGTGTTCTTGTAACTGGTGAGAAAGAGGGATCTGTTTTCATTCTTCATGTGGATGTTAATGAAGCACCATTTATTGAAAACATTGTCCTTTCTTCCAATTGTATTTTTTAACACGTTTGTCAAAAGTCAGTTGACTGTAAATTCATGAAATCTTTCTACTCCTCACCACACGAGCAAATACCCTGAGTTTAGGTCTTGTGTTATTTGATCTCTAATTATTTAGTGTGACCACTCTCTTTTAAATTAAAAAAAAATATTTTTATATCTATGGGTGCTTTGCCTTCATTTATGACTGTGCCCCATGTGCATGCCTGGTGCTAGTGGGTACCAAAAGAGGACATTGAATTCCCTGGATCTAGAATCACAGCCTGTTGTTTGGGTGTGGTCTTCTGGAAGAACAGCAGGTGCTCTCAGCAGTTTTTACAGCCCCATCCTATTTTTTTTTTTTTTCAACATGCAGAGTGTATGCCATGGTGTACTGAAAAGACAACAGAGCAACTTGTAGAAATTCTCTCCTTCCACTGTGTGGGTTCCAGGGATTGAACTCAGGTTCCCAAATCTTGGTGGCAAGCACCAGTACTTACTGAACCATCTCATCAGCCCATCTTTGAACCTTTCTTGTTGTCTACTATTGTCGAAGAATATCTGATCACACTGTGAACCCTAAGATTGTGTTATTTGCTGAAAATACCTGTTTCTAGTTATGTGGCTCAGCCCTTAAGACACATGCTTAATCTCTTTGCCTGGAATACAGACACTCCCTTCGTATACACCTTTAATCCCCCCAAAAATGAAGATAGTTAGTTTGTAGAAGGAAGCACCCATGTTTGAAAGTGATGTCTAACTGAATAGCAGACAAAGTGATGAATCGAAGAAAGACTTAACAGAATAGGATCTGCCCAAGAGAGGAAAGGGAAGCTACTTAAGAGAGAGCAGTGCAGGGCTGGAGAGATGGCTCAGCAGTTATAGAGCACTGACTGCTCTTCCAGAGGTCCTGAGTTCAATTCCCAGCAACCACATGGTGGCTCCCAACCATCTGTAATGGGGTCTGATGCCCTCTTCTGGTGTGTTTGAAGACAGCAATGGTGTATTCATATACATAAAATAAATAAATAAATCTTTAAAAAGAGATAGAGCAGTGCAGAGAGGCAGAGTACAGTTTTTACCAGGACACTTGTACAGAGACAGGTTGAAGAGAGACCAAGCTAGACACAAGTGAAGACAGAATGAACCAGAGAATGAAAAGGAATCAGATTAGAACAAATGGCCAAAATTACTGTGATGCCAAGCAGAGCAATCCAGGAGAAGCCAAGAGAAACCAAATTGAATCAATCAGCTTGGAGAGGAGTTTGATCCAGAACAGCTGAGTTGAACCAGCCAGTTAGAGTTCAAAAAAAACTAGGAAAAGGATGAGCTTTTACAGTATTAAATCTCAGAGGCTGAAAACATTCTAGGCCTAGATAAGATTATTTGTAGTCTAGAAGCTTCCAGGACTAGTCTCAGGTTAGCAGCTACAGTAAGCCTCTGAGACAACAATTAATACAGGAGAATAAAGGATACTTTCACGCTACTATATTTTGGCCTCCCCACCCCCCCTTTCATTTATTTATAATCTATTTAGTCTCAGAAATCTGTGGTTATGCACTTTCCTTAACCTAAGTTTTAGGAATTGTTTTTACCATATCTTTTAACTTTCATTTTAAATATTACTACTTTCAGTACACAGTATCCCACACATCCTTTTCTGAATTTAGAATAGTTCCAACTTGTTGGGGAAAAAAAAAAAAAAAAGAATAGTTCCATCTTATACATGTGCTTTTATCTCCCTGTACCATCCATTAAGATGTACTATAATTAGTAGCCGTCAGTTTAACTTTGCGATTGTTGTTTACATATGTAGCAGAAGGCATGTAGATATGTGACTTAGCTTGCTTGCTACTGTAATCCTTAGCACTGGACATAGCAAAGAATAAAAGAGCTAAAACAAAAATGTTTCTTTTAAAACAAAGACAAGACAGAAAGACCAGGTCTCCTTATATAATCCTGGCTGGCCTCAAATTTAAAGAGTCTACCTACCTCTGCCTGTCTGATGCAGAGATTAAAGATGTTAGCAACTTTGCCAATATATTTCCATCCTATTCACCTCTAACACTTCCTACTTTACCACTTTCCCAACACATCCCCCTTCCTTCTTTACATCCTGTTTTCTTTCTTTCTTTTTAAAAAAATAACCAAAGTCCAATTAGTGCTTTCCTGCATGCACATGGAGTGGGGCCATCCACAGGAGTATGGACATCCTAATAGAGGCCATGCTCCCAAAGAAAAATGACTTCCCTCTCTTTGCAGCCATCATTTGTACCTGCCAGTAGTGATAGAGGCACAGGAGCCCGTCTTCCATCCATGTTGCATTGTTGACTTGTTTGTTCTCCTGCTGGTCTTGTACAGGTTACTACAGCTGCTATGAGTTCATGAGTGCGGCATCCATGCTATGTCCAAAAGACAGTGTTTCCCAGTACTCCTCTATCCTCTGGCTCTTAGGGTCTTTCCACTTCTTTTGCAGTGTACCTTAAGTATTGAGGAGTTTATATAAATATTTTACTTAGGGTTGTACCTGATAGTCATTCATTCTGTCTAGCTATACTTACTGAGAGAGAAAAAAACTGATTTAGTTAAGAGACAGAAGAATTGTAAATAACAGCTTATAAAATTATTTCTCTCCAATTAATATATTGTATATCTACATGCATAATGAAACAATAGGAAATAGTGAGGTGTTTTATAGATTTAGAGTGATAATGAGAGTTGGAGAGGTGAGTAATAGGGTAACAGTGGGCTCATTTTACTGTAAACATTTTAAAAACATTTTGACTGCATTGTTACTTGGAAAATTGTTGTAAGAGTGTTGAAGGATGGTGGTATTAACACATTGGTGACGTATTTGCCTAGCATACATAGTTCCTAGGTTCTATCTCCAGTACTGTATACAGAAAAACTGTTGTTTGTTCTTGAGTTGAGACTTGTTACTGTTAGAATAGTTACTTCAAGACCATCCTGAATTACATACCATGGTGGAGGAAAAAAGATTAAAAGAGTATTAATTTCCTCTCTTTAAATTAGAACTTAGGCCTGATAGTTCTATTTGTTTAACACAAAATAGCTATGAGGTTCATAACTTTCAGAGAATACAGACTGGGTGCTATATCTCCAACTTTATGTTATACAGCTTTTGAATGAAGTTGCAAGTAGAGCCCCTGTCTCTTTAGTTTCTATGTGTCTGCGATGGTAGGGATAACATGGTAAGGGATTAAGATTTGAGCTTAATCTTTATCTCTTAAGTGTGTGTGTGTGTGGTGTGTGTGTGTGTGTGTCTTTAAGAGAATGGGGTCCTAATTCCAACCTCCTACAAGACTTCAAAGGTCACACCTTTAGACAAGCTAATTCATCCTTCTGGGAAATATGTTCCCCTTAAAAATAGAAAATGGAACTGGTTATTTTATCATAGCTTTGAATTTGTAAAAATATATAAAGATAAAATGTTGTAACATTAAAGTGATATGGAAGATTGTAGAGTCAAGATTGGACTTATTTCTTTTCAACAGTTTAAATGAAATTAAAAAAAGAGTATTCTAATTTTTTTCTTTTCTCTGTTTTCCAGGTTATATTTCACACTATGTGCTGACTGTATCTACAGAAGATATTTAAAAAAAAGATAAACTTTTTTCCAAGATTTTGATTCCAGTGGAATCTTTGCTTTAGATTTTTTTTTGTGTGTGTGTGCGTGTTAGTGAATTGTAACTCCAGAAGCAATGCCTGTACAAGCTCCACAATGGACGGATTTCCTTTCTTGCCCAATTTGCACTCAGACTTTCGACGAAACAATTCGAAAGCCCATCAGTTTGGGCTGTGGCCATACTGTCTGCAAAATGTGCCTGAATAAACTCCATCGTAAGGCTTGCCCATTTGACCAGACCACTATCAATACAGACATTGAGCTCCTTCCTGTGAACTCAGCATTACTGCAGCTAGTGGGTGCTCAGGTAATATAGTCACTTAATACTGGTTATTGTCTTTAATTGACTGTTTTTAGTTATATGTGTCTTTGTGTGGGCATGTTTATTTTAATGTAGATACTGATGGTTGCATACAGCAATATTTATAAATATGTATATACTTGGATTATTATATTTGTCCCTTCAACCAAGATAATCTTAAGGACACCATAGTCCCAATATCAGTGGACATGTCTTTTGTTTAGATATTGGTTTCTAATACAATATTCCAGGAAAAGGAATCAGAACTCTTGGGAAAGATGGTCAGTTTAAGGGCTAGGACAGCAAGTCCTTAAAATGAGCATGGAGTGTCTTGTCAAGTATTCAGACAAAGTGGACTATGTCCAAGGTGTACCAGAACTGGTTGAAAGAGCTCCCAGTGGTCAGAGCTGGAAGGGTTTGAGCAAAATAAGTAGATATATATTAAATTATAACAGTAAAAAAAAAAAGTCAAATGCTCTATGTAGATAAAGTGGAAATGGAGAGCAGTAATACAAAGATATAGCTATAGTTTTTTTTAAGTTTTCATAGTTCTATTTTATTTTACTTTATTTTATTTAGGAAATCTAAAGTTGTCCTAGAGTACTTGATGTTTATGCCAGTCTTTGAACCCAAGTCTCTTCTAAGTTTGAGGCAGTTTGCATAGTATATAGAGAAGGAAAGAAAGGTGAAAAGCACTGTTTTCTCTGAAGGGAGTCGTTACTTGTTCCGGCCCGAGCTGCTGTTCCAGTCTGTGGGTCAGGGTCTAGCAAGTGAGAGAGTGGGGATGGAGGGGCAAGAGACTCAAAGAATGGAGACAAGACAGAGAGTCTGTTCAAGTCCCGTTTATCGAAAGGAAATCATGGGTATATATAAGCATAAGTAGGGGAATGCAGCTGAAGACACTTTACCACGTGCACCTTGCAGCTGGGGCATCAAACAACAAAACAAGATATGTGTGAAAAACAAGATACTTATCAGAGTGTGCTCAGCTGTTGTAGGCTGTTGAAAAACAAGTCTCTTGTCAGGGTATATGGCTTGAGATGGCTGCAAAGATGATAGCCGCTTTCTGCTAGGAGTCGGCTCCCAACAGTTACTTACTGATTTTTCCTTTCTTGGCTTTTAAAAGGTTTTATTTTCACTGGATGTTGTAGTGTGTGCCTTTATTAACAGCACTGGGTAGAAGACAGGCAGGCAAATCTCTTGAGTTCAGAGGCCAGCAATGTCACAATAGTGAGACCTTGTTTCAAAAAGAAAGAAAAGAAACAAGGGCTTTTTTTTTTTTTTTTTTTTTTTTTTTAATGTAACAGTATGCCCCATGTGTCCAGGTATCTTTGGAAGCCAGAAGAGAGTATTGGATCCACTGAAGTTAGAGTTACAGGCAGTTGTGAGCTACCTGATGTGGGTGCAGGGGAATTGAATTTATGTCTTCCAGAAGAGCAGCAAGTGCTCTTAATTGGTGAGCCATCTCTCTAATCCTTTAAAAAGTTATTAAATATATCTTATCAGTGGATGCCCCTGTAACCACCATTTTGCTATTAACTACAGAAACTCTTATCTAAAGTAGAGATAAGGGGCTACATAGCATGTTCACAAGTACAGAGATGTTTAAAGAAGGGGTGGGGAACAGGAAATAAAACATGGTAGAGATGATGAAGAAGAAAGGAGGAAGAAAAGGAGGAGAAGGAAGAAGAGGAGGAGGAGAAGGAAGAAGAGAGAAGCACTTTCACCCTTTGGGCCATATCATGGCCCTTCTCAGATTATATCTTCGAATTTTATCACTGAACTGGTATCATCTGAAAAAATATATAATCTCTGGCTTCATCACTTGTTCATTTAAGTACCACATGTGTTCATTCCTATGATTGAAGTGTGGTTTTGATGGATAGCCTACACCAAATACACATATTTATGTTAGAGAAATCCAGCAAATGCTGTCTCAGCCAGGTGAACTGGATTAATGTGAACAGAAATAAGTCATATTGATAGTGAATCTTTTGCATGCTATGATGAAAAGGTCATTTTTTTTTTCTCTCCGTACTTACTCCCAAAATTATCTAACTCCAGTCTCCTTGTGAGAAAGATGAGATCCTGTCCAAAGTCAATATACAACACGCATCCCCAGTACTCCTTAAAACTGCCAATCATCAGAACACAGGAAGAACCTTACAAAAAGGAATACAGAAATCAAGTATTCTGGATGCAATTCTGGAACACAGGAAGGCTGTTAGGCAAAAGTAAGGCATTCTGAGTAAATTCAGAATTTTTAGCTATAATGAGCTAAATTATCATTATAGTCATATTGGAATATTAATACCAGTAAATGTATCCTATTAAGAGAACATTATGATGAGAATGAGGTATGGGGTGATAGGAATTCTCTGAATTGTCTTTACCACTTTTCTGTAAATTTAAAGTGCTTCTATAAAACTGCTTTTGTTTTACTTATTTGTTTGGTTGGTTTTGTGATTAATCTTATTGCTAATTAGGAAAATACAGGTTTAGATAACAGCAAGGTTTATTTTTGGTTTTGTTTTTTGTTTGCTTGGTTTTTTCTTTTTTTTTTTTTTTTTAGCTCTTCCCACAAACCAGTGTCTGAATGGTGGTGTCCCAGGTGGAAATGCAGGGCTCTTGCATGTGCTAGGGAGAGTGCAGACTGTCAGGCTCTGGAAAATATAAAATGGAAAATGCATACAACCGTGTAACTATAGCAACTGTACTCACAGGTTATCAAACCAGATGGTTTTAACACATACATACAAGGGAGACCTGCAGTGGAATGTCACTACAGTCTATAAAAGCAACAAGTTAAAAACAGCCTAAACATCAGAACTGATTCACTGTGTAGTCTATACCACAGAGTTAGACATTTACAGGAGTTTCCTAAATCCCCACAAATAAACTGCAAAAACAAAGAATTTTTTTCTTAAAACAGTATCTTATGTATCCCAAGCCAGTCTCAAACTCACTGTGTAACTGAGGATGCCCTTAAAATCCTGATCCTCTTGCCTTGGTTATAGGCATGTGCCATCATACCTACTTTATGAAGAAAATACTCAATCAACTAAATCATTCCAGCCCTCAGATCAATTTTAATAGCCAATGGCAATTTGAGAGGCAGAGTCTGTATGTTTGAGGTCAGCATGGTCTACATAGTTCCAAAACAACTAGAATTGCATAGTGAAACTTTGTCTCAAAAACAAAACAAAACTAAAAATTCCAGTGACAAAGTCTAGCATACCAGTAATTTCTGTAAATTAACACACACATGACTGGATATTCAAGGAAATGTTAATATGTGTACAGGAAATGGGAAGAAAGAAACACATAGACAAAATGATATCCTTCCCACCAAAACCACCGAATCTTTTATACCAAAATATCTTAAGTTCATACTGATAATATATTTTCATTAGAAAGTCCTCCCACAGAGCATTGTAGTTGAGGAGAAACAACCTTTTCTAAAAAAATATCTTTCTGGGTTCGATAAATGGGGTTGTACTCAATCTGTGAAGATTACCTTTATATTGAAAAATGCTTTGGCTCTGAAACTAGGTTTCCTTAAAAAAACAATACTATTTAGATGACAGATTGAGGTTCATGGCATGTTCTATTTCAAATGTTCAGCTCATTAGTGGCACAAAATAGTATCCTAACCTTAAATTAGTTAAATTCCTTTCTCCAACTATTTGGTACCCACACACACAACAGCTTCTTGATACAAAGTTGCAGGCAATCCATTATTTACAATTAGGGATTAGAAAATAGTCGTATTAAGAGTAAGAGCCTTGCTGCGAACTCAGCTTCCCGCTCACAACAGGCAGCATTTTAGTCCAGTATCGCTACAAAGGTTCAATGTCTTTCCGGCATGCAACTCAAAGCAGTCACTACATAAGGAGAAGCTTTTAGTCTTTAAAAATTAACTTGTTCATTCAGTTGTTAAATGCTTGTTTGCAGTGTTTGCTTTAAAATTTAAATTACATTACAGTTTTTATTCCAAGATACTTAGCTTTGAGTATTGCCTCAATTCAAAGTGTTTTCAGCTTGATTTTGCCAACTGCATACTTCAGTCTGGTCCTTTCTGTAAGATTATATTGGGTTTACAGGGATTATCACATCTACTTAAGCTTAGCTGCATCTTAAAAATTGGATTTAGTTATCACATTCTACTTAGAGGACTATGCCGTGTCTTAAAACATATTTTTTTCCTTTTTGGAGGCATGGGGTAGGGTATTGTTTTGAGGCAGTGTTTCTCTGCATAGTCTTGGCTGTCCTGGAACTCACTCTGTAGACCAAGCTGACCTCAAACTCAGAGATCCTACTGCCGTTGCCTCCCAACTGCTGGGATTAAAGGAGTATGGCACCACTGCCCAGTTCAAACATTTCTTATATACCTACACACTTATTATTAGTTAAACAGGGCTAGAGAGATGGCTTGGTGGTTAAGAGAATTTGCTACTCCTGCAGAGGACCCAGACCTTCTGCAACTGTATTTCCTGGAGATCCAACACCAGTGTCTGGCCTCTTTGGACACTAGACATGCTCATAGTATACTTCCATGCATGGAGGCAAAACACTCATACAGATAAAATAAATGAATCAATCTGTGTTGGAGAGATGGCTCTTTAAAAGTTTAAGCATATATGTAAGTGCCTACAGATTCTAGAAGAGGGTGTGCAGTAACCCCTCCCCCCAGCCTCCTGCACGCAGTTTACATGCTTAGTATTAGCTGTTAAATTTTTATTCTTTAACAGTCAGTCTTTCAAAAGATGGGGTTGGGGAGGGTGTATATTGAGTGGATAAGAACAGAATAAATTCTTTGCATTGACTCTGAACCAGATAGAAAATAGCAAATTAAATAATGGTAAATATGCAAGATATTGAGAAATTACTATTAACACAAAATGTAAAAGTTCTGGACTAGATAATCACAAGTTTAACGGAGAGCTATTTAAGTACTAGAAAATATTTTTTATGTGATATAAAGTTGAAAATGCTGAGCCTTTGGTTCTTTAGGATCATAGTTGAGTGAGCTGCAGGTGTGACTAATGTGTGGCTCCTAGTCTCAGCTGGACTAGTCCTCTGATCCACCCAGGAAAGCCAGAATGGGTGCAGGAAGCCTTTGCCACCAAGGGCAGAAGCACAGCAAAATTCCAAAGATAGAACAGAGAAAACCTTTCCATGAAACATGACTGTCATCTCTAATTCCACTCATGGCTAGCCTAAAATTTGGTTTCTTCTTCATATACCTTTAGCTGTTGACACAATTCCATAACAACTTTTTTTTTAACTATTGTTTGAGCCTGCCAGCCATGGTGACACATGTGTTTTGTCCTAGCACTGTGTGAATTTATGACAGAACAACCTTAGTCCTCTGGGAAATTCAAATATAAACCACAGTGAGTTGGCAGGCGGGAGCAAATGGAGGAAAAGGGGGTGTTGAGGGAAGGGTAAACAAAATTTTTGTGTGTGTTTTGAGATAAGGTCTTTGTAGCCCTGAAACTTGCTATATAGACTAGGCTGGCCTTGAACTCTAATGTCTGCCTACCTCTGCCACCTAAGGCATATTATGCTATATGCCACACACTGACTGAAAGAGAATATAAGAGAAAATATTTTAAATATTTTTACCACGAAGTATCTGAAGTGATAATTTTCTTAATTAACCTAGTTTAATTATTACAAATTATAAGTAATATCATGAGGGAATCACATTGTACTTAACAAACATTTATGGCCAACACTAAAACATTTCATTAATTTTGAAAAAAAAAAAATCTTCATTGAGGCATTACTTTCTATCCAGTGCCATGGTTCTATATAAGAAAGAAAAAGCAGGGCATGGTGGCATACTCCTGTAATCCAAGCACATGAGAGGCTGAGGCTCAAGGATCTTTCTAAGTTGTTTAGACCCTACCTCAAAATCAAAAAGTGGGTGATATGTCATAAGTATATTAAGTGGTATGTAAGCAGGTTACCTGTTGGAGACCACGTAAGTACAGTGAGTTATATTCAAATAATAAAATCATAATTAGCAATAAAATAAATGAAATATTGAGGACAGAGGAAATAGCTCAACTGGTCAAACATTTTCCTTACAATCATGGAATCTTCAATTTAATTCCCAGAATTCAGATAGAAGTGGGTATGGAAGCTAGAGATATGACCCCACTAGTGATTTAAAGCACTGACTGATCTCCCAGAGGATTCAGGCTTGAGACCCAGCACCCACATGGCAGCTCACAGCTTCCTGTAACTTGCACATGTGGTACACAGGTGTATATACAGGCAAAACACCAATTCATATTAAATATTATAAAAAGATGTATATTGGCACACTTACAATGCCAAGGCTGGAGATCCCTGAGATATCCAGGATCCTAGTCTAGGCAAGTTGTAGGCCAGTGAAAAACCCTGTTTCTAGGTATATGAGATATAACCACTGAGGTTTTCCTCTAGTTTCTGTACCAAAAAGAAAGAAGAAAGTATGGGTACATACACTTTTAATCCCTATACTTCAAACAGCCAGCTTGGTCTACATAGTGAGTTCCAGGCCAGCCAGGGATGCACAATTGAGACCCTGTCTCAGGGCAATAAAGGTATGAAGTTCTTTTGAGGGTGAGGAAAAATTTCAGTTTGGTTGCTATAGTTATTCAACTGTAAATTTACTAATACTGTAGATCATTGAATTGTATATGCAATTCAGTTAATATATAGTATTTGAATCTTTTAATAAGGCTTTTATGGAAATAATAATGGATGATATATATATATGTATGTGTATATATATATGCATATATATGCAAGTGAAAGTTTGAAAGCATTTAGCAAATTTAGTAGTTTTAATGTTGTAAGCACCCAGACCATCAGTGGATAAATTGTAGTCAGTAAAACGTTTAATATAATTTAATGGAACATTCAAAACTTTTCTTTTGATCTCCAGATCCCTGAGCAACAGCCCATTACTTTGTGTAGTGGAGTTGAAGATACAAAGCATTATGAGGAAGCCAAGAAATGTGTAGAAGAATTAGCATTGTACCTGAAACCACTCAGCAGTGCGAGAGGTATGTAATTATAAAACCTATGCTAAACAAACAACGCTTCATTTGTTTGTTTTTTGAAATAGGGTTTTACATATGTAGCCCTGGTTGACCCAGAACTCTATGTAGTCCAGGCTGGCCACATTCACAGAGATCTACCTGCCTCCTCTTTCAAGCGCTAGAATTAAAGGTGTGCCCTATCATACTTGGCCAAATAATCTGTTACAAATACTTTTTGTTTGCTTGTTTTTCGAGACAGGGTTTCTCTGTGTCACCCTGCCTGTCCTGGAACTCACTCTGTAGACCAGGCTGGCCTTGAACTCAGAAATCCGCCTGCCTCTGCCTCCCAAGTGCCGGAATTAAAGGCGTGCACCACCACTGCCTGGCTTGAACACTTCTATTACTACAATAATTGAGCTACAAATGATTACAAATGTATGAAACCTTTTCTTGGGCTGGAGAGATGGATCCGCGGTTAAGAGCATTGACTGCTCTTCCAGAGGTCCTGAGTTCAATTCCAGCAACCACATGGTTGCTCACAACCATCTGTAATTGGATCTGATGCATTCTTCTAGTGTGTGTCTGAAGACAGCTGCAGTGTACTCATATAAATAAAAATAAATAAATCTTTAAAAAAAGAAAAAGAAACCTTTTCTTTCTCTGTGTCTTCCTTTTCTCCCTCCTCTCTTCCATTTCCACTTTTCCCTACTTAGTTATCGGTGCTAGACAAGTGTTCTACTACTGAACTGTATATACAGCTAGCCCTAGTGAATAACAATAAAATTTATCCATTATAAGCCAAACCTACTACATGCTAGATAATATAAACCACATCATATAAAGTAGTACTAAATCCAGAGTTTGCATGATGTTGGAAATATGAATGGCTATAGAAATGCATACAACATGATTTAGAAGGGCTTTTCATGTTTTTGACAGGTTTGTTTTTTGGGGTGTTTTTCATTTTTTTCCTTTGAAAACAGGGCATTTAGCCCAGGTTGGCTTTAAAGTTTCTTTATGGCCAAGGATAGCTTTGAACTTCTGATCATCCTGTCTCCTTTCCAAGGACTAAGGTTACTCATTTGGGGGTGCTGCGAGTGAAGCCCAGGGTTATGCATTCTAGCAACTGTATCCCCAGTTCTCACTAATAAACTTCGAATCTTTGTCTAGTTTTAGGTTGTATTTGTGGAAAATGATAAGAAAATGGAAGTTGTCGTTACTTTCCAGAAAGGGCCTGCTATTAACTATTAGTAAGATATACCAGTAATAATATACTGGAACTATTAGAACATCAATATTTGGGTCTTGGATTAATTGCTGTTTTCTATCAGTTTTTCCTTCTATGATTAAAATGAATAATATTGTTTTGAATGCTATAATGAGTGATATTTATCTACATACATTTGCTTTACTTTTTAAATGTTATTGTTGTATGGTTTTATTTACTTAATTACTTGTTTGTTTGATATTTTGAGACAAGGTTTCACTGTGTTGCTCTGACTGCCCTGGAGCTCATTCTGTAGACCAGGCTAGCCTCTAAGAGGTCTAGCTACCCTTGCCTCTCAAGTGCTAGGATTAAAGGTGTGGATATCCAAACTGTTGGTTTATTGTTTACTTTGAATGTTCTAATGAGACTGAGAGCTAGCCCACAAATGAGCCACTCCAGAGGAAGTGCTCCTGGATTGTAAAATTGTAGTGTAAACCTAGAAATAGCTTCCTTGTTCTCCTCTCCAGGAGTGGGTCTGAATAGCACTACTCAGAGTGTTCTGAGTCGCCCAATGCAGAGGAAACTTGTGACTCTGGTCCATTGCCAGCTAGTGGAAGAAGAAGGCAGGATCCGTGCTATGAGGGCTGCTCGATCTTTAGGTGAACGCACAGTTACGGAGCTCATTCTCCAGCACCAGAATCCTCAGCAACTCTCTTCTAATCTCTGGGCAGCAGTCAGAGCTAGGGGCTGCCAGTTCCTTGGACCAGGTATGTAATTGAAGTTTGTTTGTTGCTTTGTCTGCTTACTTATCCTTACTAGATATTCTAAAAGTATAGGGTAAAAAGCCTTAAGAAATGTACAAACCCTCATCTTTTATTAAATTTAAATTCTGTTTCAAGCATTGTTCTACTTGACAATCCTGGGTTGATACTTTTTCAGAGAATTCATAGACTTTTCTCTTGATAACAAAGTTTATTCATTTTATTAGTCATTAAAAATGTTTTTCTCTATATTAATCACTCACTACTTAATATAATATGACAAAATTGCCCATAAATGTGGCTTTAAAATATAGTTGTAAATATATTATATTGTTTGGGGGTTTTGATGGTGATGGTTGTTTGGTTTTGGTTTGTCTGTCTATCTGTCTGTTTTTGACACAGGATTTGTTGTGTAGCCCTGGCTATCCTGGAACTCAATCTGTACATCAAGTTGGCCTCTAGTTCAGAGTGCTGGGATTAAAGATGTGCACTACCATGCCCAGCTCATTGTATTGCTTGTTAATGGCATGGTTTTATGTTGCTCTTCAGATAATGGATTTAGGTCATCTTTGCTCACAATACATTTTGATTATACCATTTTTCCTAGCAATGCAGGAGGAAGCTCTGAAGCTGGTCTTGCTGGCCTTGGAAGATGGTTCTGCGTTGTCACGGAAAGTGTTGGTTCTCTTTGTGGTGCAAAGACTGGAGCCACGTTTTCCTCAAGCCTCTAAAAACCAGCATTGGACATGTTGTTCAGCTCCTCTACAGAGCCTCTTGCTTCAAGGTATGAACCTAAACTCTAGTTCAGCTTGAAACATTGCCGTGTCTCCAAACTTAAACATTAAGCTAATTAAATTAATTTAATTAATTTATTAAGTTAATAAAATTGCCTGTACTTTTCAGAAAATACCACCATTTTTTTCTTTCTTAAAAAAGGCAGATTGTGTAATGCTCTAGTTAAATCTGGATTTGGTTTATTCGGTTTTGGTTTTGGCCTGTCTGTTTGCACTGGTAGGGATTGAACCCAGAGCCTTGCACATGTTAGACAAGTACTATATTGCTGAAATACAGTCTCACCCCTTAAATTTATATGAAGAGATTAATCATCTTGTTATTCCCTCTGTTTTAGTTAGGATTTCTACTTAGTTAGGATTTCTATTACTATGATAAAACACCATGACCAAAAGCTATTTGGGAAAGAAAGAGTTTATTTTGCATGCACGTCCACGCCACAATCCATCATTGGTGGAATTCAAGACAAGAATTGATCACTCAACCAGTGGATAGAAGCTGCTGATCCCTGTGGTTGAAGAAGGGAAAAGCTGAGGAGGGGGGCAACCCTGTAGGAGGACCAGCAATCTCAATTAACCTGAACCCCCAAGACCTCTCAAACACTGGACCACCAACCAGGCAGCAGACAGCAGCTGATATGAGGCCCCCAACACATACAGCAGAGGACTGCTGAGTCTAGGTTCAGTCAGAGAAGATGCACCTAACCCTCAAGAGACTGGAGGCCCCAGGGAGTTTAGAGGTCTGGTTGGATAGGGGCTACAGGGTAGAACATCCTTGTAGAGACAGGAGTGTGGGGAGGAGGTATGGGACGTAGAACAGTCAGAGGGTGGACAGGGGCTGGGGAGTAAAATCTGGAGTGTAAATAAATGAATAAAAGACAAAAAAAAAAAAAAAAAAAAGAAATTGAAGCACTCCATAGAAGAGTGCTGCGTACTCAGCCTGCTGTCTTAGCACCATGATCATCAGCCCAGGGGTAACCCTGCCCACAATGGGCTGGGCCCTCCCACATCAGCTAATTGATCAAGAGAATTCACCACAGGCTTGCTTACACACCAGTCTAGTGGAAATATTTTCATACAGAACTAGCCAATGTACCCACCAAGACTGTAGGCAAAATTAGTCCAGAGTCACTGAAGCAGTAATAAGGTTTTTAAGAGTTTGTTCCTTTTGTAATGGTATAGTCCGAGATACCAATTCACCATCTGGCTTCAGTGTAGATGATAATGCTGGACATATTCTCTTAGATTCTAGCTTGAATGTGCACTGCCTCAAACATTGATACCCACCAGGTGTCACTGTTCATTCTGCTTTATTTTCCTGTCTTCTTAAAATTTTCTTTCTTCTGATATATCCTATAATCAATTACTTCCATTCCTGAAATCACTATAATTTTTCAACTAATACTGTGCTGAAAAGGAGTTTCAGTTTTTTTTGTATTGACTTATAACCAAAATTACTCTCTCCAGTTCTGAGTTTTTCTAAACAAAGTATTTCACATTTATTGTAATGGTAAGAAAGAATAAAATAATTCTTCACTGAATATAATTTAGAATATATTTCAGAATGTCTGCATGCTTTCCATGTTATATGTTCTCTACTAACAGAGACAAATACAAATCATAAGAAGCTTAGGTAGAGTCCTTTCCTAGTGTGTGATGCCCTGAGTGAGTTCTTATTAGTATCACAGTCAACCAATAAAGCATAAGCAAGGTTTGCAATGGAACTTTGTTGTTGCTGTTGTTGAGACAGACTCACTATGTAGTTTGACTGGCCTAGATAACAGTCTTTCTACCTCAGTTATGGTTGTATGCCACAGTGTCTAGGTATAAAAATTTTTTACTAAATTTTATTTTATAATAAATTTTCATTTTATAAAATTACATTTATTTTGTCTAATGTGGGGGATCAGTGGTAGATGGGTGTGCATGTGTCACTATGTACATATGGAGGTAAGGGACAACTTGTGGGTGTTGGTTCTCTCCTTTCACCATATAGATCCCAGGAATTGAACTTGAGTCATCAGGTTTGGCAACAGGTAACTTTACCCACTGATCCATATTGATGGCTCTAGAAAAAATTTAAATTCTAAGTAATTTAAGTCATTCATTAGTCATTTTTTTTAGTTATTACTTTATATATGTGAGTATATGCCGTGTCTGTGTCATATTCTCTGAAGCTGGTTACAGGTGTTTATAAGCCACCTGACAAGGATGCTGGGAACCCTGGGTTCTCTAAAAGACTGGCAACTGTTCTTAACCTGTGAGCCATCTCTCAAGCCTCTAACCAAGTCTCCCTCCCTTTCTCTTTTTCCTTCTCTCTTCGTCCCTCCCACCCTCCTTCCCTCCCTCTCTCCCTCCCTCCCTCCCTCTGTCCTTCCCTCCCTCCTTCCCTCCCTCTCTCCCTCTCTGTGTGTGTGTGTGTGTGTGTCTGTCTGTCTGTCTGTCTGTCTGTCTGTGTATGTATGTGTGTGTGTGTGTGTGTGTCTGTGTCTGTGTCTGTGTCTGTGTCTGTGTCTGTGTATTATCCATAGCAGATACAACACAATTTTGTGGACTTGGTTTTCTCCTTGCACTTTTATGTGGGTTCTGGGGATTGAGTTTAGGTTGTCATGTGCCTTTACCTGCTGAGCCATCTGGCTGACCTGTTTGACCTCTCTCAGTACACTACAATTCCAATATTTTTGATGTGATAGTTCTTAAAATTTCTTGGTTGTTTTTAGAGTAATGAAGGTTTTGGGGATATAGCTCAGTGATAAAGTGCTTATAATGTGTCCAAAGCTCTGGGTTCAATCCACAGCAACCACAACTCAAAATAATGCAATATTGAGGGAGCCAATGTAGAAAACATATTCTACCTTTTAAAGAGGACTAGCCTATGTTGAGGAAGTATTTTCATACATACACATGTTTATTTGTACTTTTAACTTATCTTGGAAAATGGTAAAGTAAAGTTTTTTTTGCTGTGTTTGTTCATCTGATTTCCTAATGAAAGGTTTAGTTGGGCCTTATTTTGTTATAAGGATGAAATGGTAGCATTTTTTTTTTATAGCCATACTTGATCTTTCTCTGAGATTGTGTACTTCTTGCTTAATAAAATCCAGTATTGTTCTAGAAAAAATAAAAAGGAATCCATCTTAACAATTTTTAAGTGTGATCTATAATTTCTGACTATAGTTGTGTGAGGTATTTTTAGGTAGAAAGTTAAAAGGGAGCATTTTTCTACTATAGTGATATAGGTCCTTATGGGAATAAAAGGTTAACACAGTACGGTTGTATTTTTGGCAGTGTGGGGAGTGAACCACTCTGCCATGACCTACAGCTCCAACCTCCAAATATGTTTTAAAATGGCCTAGGAAATTTGTGAGTCTAGGTGAGAATTATTTTAAATTTTTAAACCTTTAGCTTAAATCCAGCCTGACTCAAAGTATAAGTTACTGAGATAACAATAACACATACATCAGATGTGCTACAAAAATTAAAGTGAGTTAATATAGTAATATTATAATATAAACCATTAGGTTTAGTTAGGTAACTACACATAGCAAGTGTTAAATAAAGGTAAGTTTTTTTTTTTTTTATGTGTGTGGCATGCAGATACACACAGGAGCTGGAGTCAGCATCAAGTGTCTTCCCTGGTTGCACTCTATTTTAATTTTTGTTGGGGATCACATTGAACCTGAGGGCTTACTGATTCAGGGAGTTGAGTACAAGATTAAGGAGTTATGTTTATGCCTCTTCAGTGCTCTTGATAGACATGAGACTAAATCATGTCTTGCTTCCCTGCCCCTGTTTAGTTGGTCCTGGAGCTCATGAACTCATGTAGGTCCTCATGCTTACACAGCAAGTGCTTTACCGTCTGAGCCATCTCTCCCATCTCCCTCCCTGCAGTTCAGTTTTTTTTTAAAGTGGGTTTTATTTAAAAAGTGTTGGTTTTGTTGTTTGTATTTGAAACAGTTTTGTAGCCCTCCCTGATCTTGAACTTATTAGATAGATAAGGTGGCCTTGAATTTCTGGTGGTCCTGCTTCTACCCCTGAATATTGAGATTGCAATTAAGTACTACCACATCCAGGTGCAAGTTTTATTATTAAAAGATATTATCATTATTATTATTATTACAGTCCAGCATTTCATGCTCTACACTTTTTGGCTATGGCCTGTTCTACAAAACTCCGTGGAAAATTTAAGATAAATTCAATTAGTCATAGTTGGAAGCTCTTTATTTATTAGTGTTGGATAACTTAATGCTAGGCAAGCCTTAGAGTTATGATCTACATTTATAAAGAAAAAACACATACTGTTTTTTAACATAATTATACTTATTATTTTCTTAATTTTAAAAATGCCTGTATACACACATGAATCTGTTAAATTCTCTACTATGAACTTTTTACCCACACATTCATTCTTTCTTTAAGAAGATTCTGACATTTATGGCTGGGTATGATGATGTTGCATACCTTTAACTCCATCATCTGCGGGCTGGGGGGCAGCAGAAGGAGGCAGATCTCTGAGTTCCAGGCCAGCCAGAGCTATATAGTGAGAGCCCAGTCTTTAAAAAAGGCAAAATTTTGACATCTATAACGGGAGATGTTTTACAGGCAAAATGATATATTCCATTTTTATCTGGTTATTTGCTGCTTAAAAAAAAAAGGTTGTTTTTTTTTTTTTGTTTGTTTGTTTGTTTGTTTTGTTTGTTTGTTTTTCCTGGGCTGGTAAGATGGCTCAATGGAGTCTTGGAACCCAAATGATGAGAGAACTGCTTCCTGGGAGTTTCCTTTGTGTATACCTGCCACATATGGTACACATCAAACCAAGACACACAAAATAAATTGGATTTTTTTAAATCACACTTTTTTTGTCTATATATGTTTATATAAAGTTGACGCTTTTGTCTGTTATTAGATTTGTGTGTGTGTGTCTTTTTAGGTCACCAAACGTGATGAAGACTCTTCTTTGATGCAGCTGAAAGAAGAATTTAGGACTTATGAAGCTCTGAGGCGAGAACATGACTCCCAGATAGTGCAGATTGCTATGGAAGCTGGCTTAAGAATTGCACCAGACCAGTGGTCCTCTTTGCTTTATGGGGACCAGTCTCACAAATCTCATATGCAGTCTATTATTGACAAGGTAGTGTCTTCATTGTCCCTTACTTCATAAATAATTTTGGAGTCTTGATAATTATTATTCTGTAATTATTTTATTTAACAAATGAATACTATTGTAAATAGTATATTTCAGGCCTCTGTAAATGGGATTCGGTGTGTCCAGATACTATTATGTCATAGCTAGTCCTATCAGAATGACAATAGTGTTAAAGTGCTTCAACCAGCACTCTCCCATAGTCCTTGTCATCACCTCTCTTCCTTTATTGCCCAAAGAATCCAGGGGGCTTTGTACTTCCTGGAACTGTCTGTTTTGATATAAAGATCACTACAGTAGATATCCCAAAACATGACAGTTTTTGAATAACTGATATATTGATTGAGAATTATCAATTAGTTTTATTTTGTTTTCTGCTTTTTACTGTTTTTAACTCTTCCTTGAATACCTTCATTATTAGTCACGGTTCTCTAGAATAACAGAACTTATAGAATGAATAAATTAGAACGAGCATTTTATTGTGTGAGTGTATATATTATTAGTTTTTTGTTATTGTTGTTTTGTTTTGGATTTTTTATTGGTTATTTTATTTATTTACATTTCAAATGTCCTCTTTCCTGGTCTCCCATCTGTAATTCTCATTATATTTTAGAGAAATACTCAACCTTCAAGAATCCCAAATTAAATCAGAATATTTTAAAAATATTTATTCTTTGACAAGTTCATCTTGATCATATCTACTCCAGCTTCCCTTTCTCATTTTTTCTACCCTCTACTCAGAATGATACATTCTTCCTGTCTTCATAATCTCTTTTTATTTTTCACAATAATCCTCCAAGTCCAATTAGTGATATCAGCATGCATCATATCAATTAGTGATATGAGCATGAGGCCATCCACTGGAACATGGTATCAGGGCCACATGCATCACTAAAGAAAAATAACCCTCCTTTCTCTAGCAGCCATCGTCTGCCAGTAACTTCTCAGCTAGGGGTGGAGCCTCATAGTCTGTCTCTCATAAGCTGGAATGATGACTGGCTTGATCTTGTGAAGGTAACCAACCATAGCTGCTGTGAGTTCAGGAGGACAACTGTGTCATGTCTAGAAGACATTTCCCAGCACTTCTTTCCATTTTCCAGCTTTTACATTCTTTATACCCCTTCTTTGTATTCTTTAGTGGTGGTAGTGTTGGTATGATAAAGATGTCCTATTTAGGTCTGAATATTCAACAGTCATTTATTCTCAGAACTTTGACCAGTTATGAGTCTCTAAACTAACTGCTATCCATGCAGAAAGAAATATCTCCAAGCAAGGTTGAAAAAAGCATTGATCTATAGGTATAAACAAAAAGATTGAGGCAGTTTGATGACATGTCCATCTAACAAAACAAGTAGGTTCACCGTAGGGCCTATGACCTCCTTGGTCATTGGCTTTTAACAGGTTTAAAATGCCAGATGTGAATACCAGATACAGAACAGCCCATATTCCAGTTTAAAAAGCTTTTTAGTTATCCCAGTAACCTTCATGCCACATTACATTGATGGCCACCTCTTGCCTGGGCAGGTTAGCTAGTGAGTGAGACCATTATTGACTTATCTACCCAGCACCCTACATAGAACCATAATAGCACCATGAAAGCTAGCCAAGAGGGAAGAAAGTTCCACGTCTTTTCCAGTTTGATCTCTCTATGTCCTGCAATCAAATCATAACAGGACTTTTTTCAACTGTACTAAACATTTGAAATTATTTAGACTGATATATGAAATTTAGTTTGTACAGTATATATTTATATATTTAGTGTTATGATATTGGTCTTAAGAACTTGAATTCATTCAGTATGACTATTTAGTGGCATTATTCTTACTATTATCAGACATTATCTCTAGATTATACTTCTAAATTTCAGGTATATGGAAAGACTACCAAGAACCCAACTAATATAGTGATAGGGGGAGAAAGGCCTCCTGTTTGAAGAGTATCATAACAGAGGGTACATAGTATTGTACACAATGTACCAAGCTGTGGATAGGAAGAAAGATATTTAGATATCAGGTGTTTTAGTCTGGCCACAGCATAGGTTAGGTAGAAGATACAAAGTAAATTTAATAAACTGTAAAAATGAAGGTGTAAATAAACTGTGGTTTAAAAAGTTTTATCTGATCTTTTGGAAAATTAATGTTTTTTTTTTCTTTTAAGTTACAGACCCCTGCCTCTTTTGCACAGAGTGTTCAGGAGCTAACAATTGCTCTCCAGCGGACTGGAGACCCAGCAAATTTGAACCGACTAAGACCCCATTTGGAGCTACTAGCAAACATTGACCCTAGTCCAGGTAAAGCTAAGAGAAGTTAGTGGACCATTTATGTGTCCCTCACTACTTGCTTGGTTTTTCAGTGATCTTTTGTTATGTTCCTCTAAGTTTCCCAAAGTAGCTTTCTCAGCTTTTCTTTGGCTGCATTTCCATTATTCCATCTTCTCATAATACCTTGTTCTACTCATTATTCTCTTTCTTAGCTTTTACTTGGGCATTTCTTTCTCACCCCTTCTTGACCTGAAAATATACCTAATGACCTGTTACTTGAACAGTATTTCAGCTGCTGTCCTCTCAGAGTTCACTCCTACTATGGAGCTGAATCTACATACTGCTAACTATAGTTTCCTAGTCACTCCTTCCAGACATGACTTCTGAGTCCTTAAACTATGCTGTGCGTTTCCAGCAGTAACTAATACTGGATGCCTCTTCTTTGATACATAAAAACTTCTGCTTTGTTTTTATTTGCATCATTCCACCCCACTCCATTCACAGCAGTGCTGTCTGTGTCCTTGAACTGTTTCCTTGGATTCTTAGCCTCAAGTGTTACCTCTGTATAAAGTAGATTCCCTAAGAGCTCTGTCAATGCTCGTGTCACTGCAGACCCATTTCCCCAGTGCTTCCCGATACTCAACATCATCTGTCTGTTTCAAAGTGAGCTTCATCTTTGATGCCTGCTCTTTCTTCTAGCTATGTTTCTTTTGTCTTTTTCACATGTTCTTTCACTTGTTCTACATACCTTTTAAGACATGGGATTAATACTTTTAAGACATGGGATTAAGACATGGGATTAATACATGAGACTTAATACTTTCGATTTTTCTCTACTACTGATGCTGTCAGTTCAGGTTACTGCTGCAATCATATCTCCACACATGCCTTTTTAGTAATGTGCCATTGCTTATAGAACGACTCTATGGTTTTCAGACCCTCTTAAATTTTCATCACTCCATGTTTACAGATTGAGTCCCAAAATGGCTTAATCAAATCAGATCTTTTTATTTGTGTGAGTGTGTGAGTGTGTGTGTAGCAATTATTTTTCCCATTTCTGTTAATTAACATTCTGACCAATTAAAAAAGAAATGCTACAGTTCTTGCCACCATATTAGTGTATCTCCTCCAGCTGGCTGGTATCTTCTCTTCTTACATAACAGTAGATAAACAATTGACAAACACTCTGCCCTGGACAGTGTCTCCAGTTCTATAGCACTGCCTCAAATCACTCTGATCAGTCGTTTGTCTCCACCTTTCTAGCCAAACCTATTTGGTCAAGCTTACCAGTTCCACTATCAGCTTAATTCACAGTTCTTGTCATACTCACCTCCCCACAACGTGTGGGGGGGCAGTTTAAGAGAGAAGGGTTATTTCAGCTCACAGTACAGTCTAGTATGGCAGGGAAGTCAAGGCATCGGGAGCTTGAAGCAGCTCATACATATCATGTCCACAATCAGGAAACAGAGAGGGATGAATGACACAGGT
This sequence comes from Mastomys natalensis, assembly GCA_021653895.1. NCBI lineage: Eukaryota > Metazoa > Chordata > Mammalia > Rodentia > Muridae > Mastomys > Mastomys natalensis. Next base: position 57,230 of record JAJTUV010001875.1, on the reverse strand, counting down.
AAGATGGTGTTTCTGTAGAAGTTAACATGATCAAGATAATCCACCAGAGGCATAGCCAGAGACCCGTCTTTCTGCTGATTCATCACAGATGAACAAGTGTCTGAAAGCTGCAAAACAATTAACTTGATCATACAAGTTTAATATTGAATAGAACACTGCATAAGAGTATAGGTTTTGTTTAATTTTTAATTTCTAGATGCTCCTCCTCCAACGTGGGAACAGCTAGAAAATGGACTGGTTGCTGTACGTACAGTAGTACATGGACTGGTTGATTATATTCAGAACCACAGCAAAAAAGGAGCAGATCAACAACAGGTAAGGGGTTCCTATTTGAAATCTTCAGATAAGCAAGTTTGGGTATACCTAGAAACTGGCCACTGTAGGTACAGATACAAAGCAAAATATAGTGATAGGAATATTTTAACACTCTGACTATAGGGGCTCTAGAGAGGCTCCATGATTAAGAGAACTAGCTGCTTTTTGAGAGAACCCAGTTCAAGTCCCAGCATCCACATAGTGGTTCACAACCTCCTCTAACTCCAGTTCCAGGGGAATCAGATGCCCTCTTCTGGCCTCTGTGGGTACCAGGCAGGCACTAGTGCACAGACATACATGCAGGCAAAACTCCCATTCATATAAAATAATTTTTTAAATTGCTTTGCTTTAAAAAAAGATCCTGACTATAGAAACTGTAAGTTAACATGGTTAGCAGTTAGTGTTTTAATTTTTCTTAAGTAATTTTATGTTACATTTCAGTTTGATAATGTCACTTTTTGATACCAATGCTGAATCACTAGCACTTTTCAAATATTTGTAGATTTTTTTCTGTGTTAGTATTTTAAAGAATTTCACTAATAATGTTTATTATACTAGTGTGCCAAACCATCTTCTAATTTTAAAAAGAAATGTTTTCCACTTATTTGTGTGTATGTGTGGAGGTGAGAGGACAGTCTTGTAGGTCCTGGATGCTTGGCAGCATCACCCACTGAACCATCTTGCTGGCCCAGATTTTGTTGTGGTTTTTCTTAGGAGCCAGCTTTATGTTATATGAACATTAACCAAATATTAGAAGAGTATGCTTTTTTGTTTGTTTGTTTTTTGAGACAGGGTTTCTCTGTGTAGAACAGGCTGTCCTGGAACTCACTCTGTAGATCAGGCTGGCCTCGAACTCAGAAATCCGCCCACCTCTGCCTCCCAAGTGCTAGGATCAAAGGGGTGTGCCACCACCGCCCGGCCGAGAGTATACATTTTGAAAGTCATTTTTGGTTTTATATTTTATGAGAGACAAGGTCTCACATAATTCACTGGTAATCCCACTGAACGAGCATAAAGACCATTACCCAAATTCTTTGGTCAAATTATGCAAACATTATTTTCTATCTGACAGGGCTAGCTTCCTAAAGCAGGGTTTGAGAAAATGTTATCAAACACAGGAAATTTTATTATTTGGAGTTTATATTAGCCCCAAAATTGCAAGACTAACGGATTTTTCAAGGATTTTTGGTTATGTAGGAACTTGGCAGATAGAACATCTCATAGAGATCAAAGTCTAGGGTATTGAACTCCTACTGAGAGTTTATGAGTGTATCTCTCTTGTCATGTCTAGAAGACACTGTTTTGCTCTGGTCCTCTCTGGTCTCTGGCTTCTACAGTCTTTCTGCCAGACCTCTCATCGTGATAGTTCCTAAGCCTTTGTGAAAGTGTGTGTGTGCATGTGACATAGAGATGTCCTGTTTATAACTGAGCACTCCACAGTCACCTGCACTGTGACCAGCTGTGAGTTTCTGTGTTAACCCCCACCCACTACACTGAGAAACTTCTCTGATGTGGTCTGAAAGCTACACAGTGTGTAGCTATGCATTGTGTATGGGTGTTTTGTCTGCATGTGCAGACATGTACTTGGTACTTGTGGAGGCCAGAAGAGGGTGTCTTGTTTCCTGGAACTGGAGTTCTAGATGGTTGTAAGCTGCATATGGACCTTGAGAATTGGACCCACGTCCTCTGGAAGAGCAGTCAGTGAACCTTGATCCCCTATTAAAACTACTTTTAAATTTTAATTTTGGAGCTGGAAAGTTCTCTCAGTAGGCAGAAGCCTTATGCAAGCTAGGCACCATATGTTCAATACCTAGAACCTAGGTAAAAGTGTAAGGAAAGAACCAACTCCACAAAATTGTCCTCTGACTCCCCCACACTAATAATAAATAATTAAAATTTAATTTTGAATTGATTTCCTCCCTTCAATAGTTTTGCTCTGAGTAGTTTAGATAAATGTGGGAATTAGCTTAAATTCTTCTATGCTGTAAGAGTCCTAAATAAAATTTACATTTGCTATTGTGTGTTTTGTTTTATGTCTAATGTTTTGATCTTGGCCGTAGCCTCCACAGCATAGCAAATATAAAACATACATGTGTCGAGATATGAAGCAAAGGGGAGGATGCCCTCGTGGAGCCAGCTGCACATTTGCACATTCACAGGAGGAGCTGGAGAAGTAAGTATGAAATAAAGAGTAGGGAATGATTTGTTGGCTTTAAGAAATACAATAAGACAGGCTACTGACGGAGAGATGGCTCAGTGGTTAAGAGCACTGGCTCTTCTTCCAGAGATCCGAGTTCAATTCCCAGCAACTGCAGGGTAGCTCACAGCCATCTGAATTGGGATCTGATGCCCTCTTCTGGTGTGTCTGAAGACAGCAGCAGCAACAGAGTACTCACATACATAAAATAAATCTTTAAAAAAAAAAAAAATATATATATATATATATATATAAAGATAATTGAATTCAATATTTATGAATTAGTACATTTCTTAAGGTTTTTTTTTTTTTTTTTTTTTTTTTTTTAGTTTTCATTATATCGTTCTTATAAATGGGAAGCTATATTTTATCAACTAGATGTCAAAATGAGTTATTTCTATACACAAAAAAAAAATGTTCCAGTACTTTTTAACAGTTTTAACTGATTCTTACCAATTGCATGATGTATTTGTAGTTGAAACATTTACTTTTCATACAGATTTCGTAAAATGAACAAGCGTCTGGTTCCCAGAAGACCCTTGAGTGCCTCTTTGGGTCAACTTAATGAGGTGGGCCTACCTTCAGCACCTATACTTCCCGATGAAAGTGCAGTGGATTTGTCGAGCAGAAAACCTCCTGTACTCCCAAATGGAATTGTATCGTCAGGGAGCACAGTGACACAGCTGATTCCACGTGGGACAGACCCCAGCTTTGATTCTTCTCTGAAACCAGTAAAGCTAGACCACCTGAGCAGCAGTGCTCCAGGGTCCCCTCCTGACCTGTACGTCTTCAAGTTTCTTCCTTGTAAACTGAGTAGAGGGAAAAGAAGAGTTTGGTTCTAACCCCAGTGGTTCCTTGGTATTATTGTTGTTCTTCTGTTTTGAGTCAAAGTCTGTCCTTTAACTCACTTCATAGCCAAAGATAACCTTGAACATTTGAGCCTACTGCTTGCACCTCCAGGTACTGGAATGGCAGGCCAGTAGCACCATGCCCAGCTATGTTGTGCTAGGGATTGAACCCACCAACTGAGCTACATCCTGGCCCAGAAAATAAAATTTTTGCTTTTATTTTATTGGCTTTTACTTATTTTTCCTGCACTGATTTTTTTTTTTTAAGGAAGATTAATTCCTTTAAATTTGTAGAAGAGACAACATATGAAACATTTAATGTGTATTAAAAGTATATTTTAGAGACTTTAAACTTGTCTTGTATAATTTTGCTCCCTTAGGCTGGAATCTGCCCCTAAGAGTATCTCTGCCTTACCTGTGAACCCACATCCTGTACCTCCAAGGGGACCGACAGACCTGCCTCCCATGCCTGTCACCAAACCGATGCAGATGGTCCCTCGAGGGTCCCAGCTATATCCGGCACAACAAGCAGACGTGTATTATCAGGATCCTCGAGGAAGTGCTCCAGCTTTTGAGACAGCACCTTATCAGCAGGGTAATGACCTTTCATTTATATTACTCATTTCCTTATTCTGCTGTGAGTGATCATTTACATAGTGGCTTCTTTTGATTAAAAAAAATGTCTTTTTAATACTTGGAAAACTGAGGTTTTTATGATCAACTAAATTTCTTTGCCTGCTTAAAGATGTATAATAAATATATGTATGCATTTTAGTCACTCAAATTGATATAGATAAAAAAGGATAAAATTTATGAATTTTATGGAAGGGATTAACATTTAGTGAGCAAGTATACTAAGTAAAGCTGACCAAACTTTTTTTTTCAAGAATGAAAAAAAAAAAAAATGGATGCAAACTAAATTTACAGTATGATTTCCTTCCTTTCAGTTATTGATATTGGCCTTGTAATATATTTGAAAAGGTACTGCATACAAGTCTTCAGTGGTTCTCAACCTGTTCGTTGTGACCCCTTTAGCAAAGCTGTGTCTCCAAAAATACTTACATTGCAATTTGTGACAGCAAATTAAATAGTTATGAAGTAGCAACAAAAATAATGTTATGGTTGAAAGTCACCACAACTTGAGGAACTCTATTAAAGGGTTGCAGCATTAGGAAGGCTGAGAACCAGTGCTTTATAGGTTCTGTAGTATAGGGTCAGCTTAATAGTAAGTCGTATGTGTTGGTGCATGCCTTTGATTCCAGCACTCAGGAGTCAGAGGCAGAAGCCAGCCTGGTCTACATAGTTCCAGGATAGCCAGGGCTACTTTGTAAGACTCTGTCTTACAATCAAATCAAACCAAAATATTAAAGGGAATACTGATATTTATTTCAAACTAAAATATTGAATCTTGTCAGAAATAGAGGCTATTTATTGGTTGGTTACTTGGTTTTCTGAGACAGACTTGCTTGCAGTATGTATATCAGGCTTACCTTGAACTCACTGTACTCAGTCTGGCCTTGAATGAAGATGATCCTCCTGTCTCATCCTCCTGAGTGCTGAGATTGCAGGCATCTAACATAAGAATAGATTTTGATTGATATAACATGACTGATAATGGTTATAAAAGAATCTGACTTGATTTTTTTAATCTCTTGGAAAAATACATGTTTTTGTTCAGGCAGCCAATGTGTAGTTTTATAGTCTATCAGGAAAGGTTCAGTTACAGAAAGCAGAAATCTTTGTAGCTATATTAAGCATAAAAAGACTTAGTGGAGGAATGGGTTCCTTCCATTTGGTGGAAGTACTGAGTCTTTAGAAAACGTGTCCTAGAAAAGCACTACTTTGCTAGCTGTAGAAAGCAGAGATAGAAAACCTGCTTTAACTGGAGATTCCAGGAAAGTTGACTGCTAGAGCTCTTGTCTCAAGAACTCTAGAGCCTGAGAAGCCACTAGGTATATACAGCAAAGTGCTGAGCATTTCATGCAGTGTACCTGAACACATTTCTATCAGTGCCTCCCTCCCCTTACCACTTCCCATCCCTTTCTACACAAGATGGAGGTTGAGTGTTGTTGTTTCTTTTTCTCCATCAAGTCTAGTTTTTGTTGCCCAGCTAATCTTGGCAGTGGGACCTGCTCTGATAGTGGTCAGCCTACAAGGGGTCACATCAGTAAGAAAAACTGACTCTCCCTCTCCCAACAGCTATTAAATGTTCCTCAGTTAGTGGTGGGATTGCTTGTCCCCCTTTCCTCCTATATGCTAGGATTTTTCCTTCCTGGCTGGACCTTGTGCATATTGTCATACTTGCTATGAAAAGTGGATCTTTGGCATATCATATCTTTTCGTTCATAATAATTTTGAAGTTGAAACTCTATAGTATCGGGGCCTGGAAAAGTAGGTCGGTCTACAATTCCAGCTACTGAGGAACCTGAGGCAGGAGGATCTCAAGTTCTAGGCATGCCTGGGCTACAGAGTGAGTTCAAGTCTTCAGAAGACCCTATCTCAAAATGAACTATTTAAAAAGGGGCTAAGAATCTAGCCCAGTAGTAGGGTGCTTGTCTAGTATGCATGCAGTCTTGGATATGAAATTCGAAAAGAGTTAAAACTAAAATAGGCTGGGCAGTGGTGGCGCACGCCTTTAATCCCAGCACTTGGGAGGCGGAGGCAGGTGGATTTCTGAGTTCGAGGCCAGCCTGGTCTACAGAGTGAGTTCCAGGACAGCCAGGGCTACACAGAGAAACCCTGTCTCGAAAAACCAAAATAAATAAATAAATAAATAAATAATAATATAAAATAAAAAAAATAAAAAATAAAACTAAAATAGAACCTGAGTTTCAAAGATTCTTGTGAAATTTAATTTTTAAATTTCCAGTAACTGCATTATATTAAGACAAACTAGAAGGATCAGTCTACTATTTTAGACTATATGTATATTGATCTTTTCCATTTATTTTCAATAATTATTTATTATTTGGAAGAAAAAGAGGTTTTCCCTGGGATTGAATTTCAGGACCTTGCCAATTCCAGGCAAACACTCCATCACTGAGCTGTGCTCCTGGCCCTAAGGAAAATATTTGCTTTCTAATTGTCATAAAGCTACCATAACTATACAAGTAGTGCGAAAGTTTATCAAAAATAAGTAGATTATTAATACTTAAGTGTTTTAATGGTTTCGGTTTTGGTTTTTTGTGTAAACTGGCTGTTCTGTAGACCAGGGCAAAAAAGCTTATGTAGAAAAACAGATGAGCTCATTATTGTTTTGGGTTCATCTTTTGTATTGTACAGGTATGTACTATACTCCACCACCATGTGTGTCCCGCTTTGTCCGACCTCCACCATCTGCTCCTGAACCTGGTCCGCCATACTTGGATCATTATTCACCCTACCTCCAAGATCGTGTCATAAACTCTCAGTATGGCACACAGCCACAACAGTACCCACCTATGTACCCACCTCACTACGACGGCCGCCGTGTATATCCTGCTCAGTCTTATACAAGAGAGGAGATGTTCCGGGAAAGCCCGATACCCATTGACATTCCATCCGCAGCAGTGCCATCCTATGTACCCGAGTCCAGAGAACGATACCAACAGGTAGAGGGTTACTACCCAGTGGCTCCTCATCCAGCTCAGATCAGACCTTCATACCCCAGGGTATGCTGTATTTTTTTTTCTTACTTAGACTTAATTTACTTTTTGTATATCTATGTATAATTGGTGTGTGTGAGAGAACACAGGTACATGTGTACCACAGCACACTTAGGTCAGAGGATAACTCTTGAGGATAAGTTGTTACTTTTCACATTGCTAAGTGGGATCTTTCTTGTTGTTGCTGCTCAGAATAATCCAGGTTAGCTTATCTGCAAGCTTCCAGCTTCTGTTTATTCCTCCCATATCACCATAACCGTCCTGGGATTACATGTATGCCCATGGTTTCCAGAGATCAGCCTTGGGTTGTGAGGCTTGCAAGCCAAGACAGTGTCTTTACCTGTTGCACCATCTTCTTAGTCCTGAAATTTGAAGTAATTATTTTTAAAAACAAAAATATAAAGTCTAAACATTCTTCATTTGTGTACTAAGGGAAATTTGGAAGATCCTGAAAGAGTTTGGGTTGACTTTCTTTTTTTTTTTCTTTTTAGTGTTGATATTTCTAGATGTTATGATGGGTATATATATTCTGTGCCTGAAAAAAAAAAAAATATATTATATATATATATATTTATATATATATAAATAAATGAGCTTTGGTTTTCTTGGTCAATTTTAAATATTCTTTCAATTACCAGGATCCCCCTTATAGTCGGCTTCCTCCTCCCCAACCTCACCCTAGTCTGGATGAGCTACATCGAAGGCGGAAGGAAATAATGGCCCAGCTAGAGGAAAGAAAAGTCATCTCTCCACCTCCTTTTGCACCTTCACCAACATTGCCTCCTACATTCCATCAAGAAGAAGTAAGCATATTATTTTTAATCTTGCTTATTAGTTTACCATTATCACTTTTGTAGCCTGTTTAATAAATTATGAGAGCCAGACAGTGGTAGCATACACCTTTAGTCCCAAGAAGCAGAGACAGATAGATATCTTGAGTTTGAGGCCCGCCTGCTCTGCAGAGTGAATTCCAGAGCTACACAGAGGAACTCTGTTTTGAAAAAAAGAAAGAAGGAAGAAGAAGAAGAAAGAAAGAAAGAAGAAAGAAAGAAAGAAAGAAAGAAAGAAAGAAAGAAAGAAAAGAAAGAAAGAAATCTGTTCCCAAGGAAATGTTTATCAAGTTTCTAAATTATGAGGCTATTTTTCTGGGTTTCTTCCAGAGACTCATTGTTTTATTACACATTTAGATTCATAGCTCATTTAAAATTTATTAAATGAACTGTTAGAATCAAGGTCCATTTTTCCTCTGCAGGGATAGCTCATTGGCCTTATAGTATTTCCTGATTTGAACATCCTTTTTTCAGTGTCCTACAGTCAGCTTTTCTATAACTAGTTAATTAGGGTGGATGTGGTGACATCACATGTTCTAACACAGTAGGATACTGAAGCAGAAGCCAGCCTTCACTACATACAGAGACCCTGTCTTGAGAAAATGTAGATAACCAACTATGATTCTGAAATCTCTTCTCTCATTGGTCTATTTCTGTCTTTATACCAGTACTGCATTTATTTATTTATTCAATTCATTCATTCATTTTGTGTGTCTTGGGGGATGGGGGATGGGCATGTGTGGAGGTGAGAGGACGGCTTGTGGGATAGAAGTCAGTTTTTTGGTTTCAGGGAGCCAAACTTAGGTTGTCAGATTTGCATGGCACATATTCTCTTGAGCCATCTGGCTGATCCCTCATTCAATAGAGTGTTTTACTGAAGTCTAGACTTGTTGGTATAGTTTCTCTTGTTGGTATAGTATTCAATTCAAAAGTTGATAAATGTGTTGGGAACTGGGAGTTTAGTTCTTTAAATTTTTAAATAATTGAGACATAAATTAAGATGTATTTTTAATTTAGCAATGAAGAAACCAATAGTGTGGTTAAAAAAAATAGGAAAGATGCACAAATATGGGTAGATGGTAAAAATTATAGGGGGTGTTTGGTTTATGTCCCATAGTGCCATAATTTTGGGCATTATGTTTATGTTTATAAAATAGTGCTAGTAGATTTGTTTTGGTTTGGGGTTTTTTGAAACAGAATCTCACATTCTAGACTAGGTTCACCTTGAATTCACTCATGCTGGCCTCAAATTCAGTGTCTCCTACCTTAGCCTTCCAAGTGCTTGGATTACAGGTGTGGACAACTGTGCCCAGCAAAACATTGCTTATAGATATCATGAATGTGTATTGTCCTTGTTTTTTTCATTTCTGACACTAATATTTTTTTCAATGGTTAGTTTTTCTAGGGAGTTATCAATTATATTTGTTTTTTAATTAGACAGCCTGAGCTAAGACTGTAGCTCAGTTGGAAGAGTATTTACCTAGCATGCACAGATCTCTAGGTTCAATCCATAATGCCTTGTAAATCGGGCAGGGAGGCAGGAGGATCAAAAGCTCTAGGTCATCCTTGGCTACATAACTGGCTTGAGGCCAACATAGGATACATGAAACCTTGTCTCATACTTTATTCATTTGATATATATAATGAATCTAATTGGAGTACAGGGTTTTTTTTTCCAAATCAAATAATATGTGTAAGAATATGTATAATAGCTGGGCAATGGTGGCGCATGCCTTTAATCCCAGCACTTGGGAGGCAAAGGCAGGCAGGTAGATATGTGAGTTAAAGGCCAGTCTGGTCTACAGAGTGAATTCTAGAACAGCCAGGGAACACAGAAAAACCCTGTCTTGAGGGGTGTGTGTGTGTGTGTGTGTGTGTGTGTGTGTGGTGGGGGGGGATGTTTTACATTCTTTATATGTAAAATGGTGAGTCTAAACAACATTGCCAACTGAAAAACTATATATGATAAGCAATGAAAACTGGAAAGTGAAAGTTAGATGTGGTGGTAACACCCTGAAGTGAAGATTATTTATACACAATAAATAGTAACTTGTTTAATGTATGAAAGTAATCTAAACAGAAGTTCATAGCACCTCTGTCTCTCAGAGTGCTGGGATTAATAGTGTTCACCACCACACCTGGCTAGCTCTATATTTAAGCTTCCATTCTTATTATAAGCAGCCTATATATAGTTGTCCTAAATTTATACATTATAGAAACACATGACATAGAAATAATACTTTCTTCAAATTCCCATTTCCTATAACAACCAACAATTTTGTTATCTATTTCAACTTTCCTATGTGCATGAACACGTTTGTTGGAGAGGTGTGGAGTTGTGGATTGGTTTTGGTTTGGGGATATCAATGTTGATGGAAATTTCTTTTTTTTTTTTTTTTTTTTTTTGGTTTTTCGAGACAGGGTTTCTCTGTGTAGCCCGGGCTGTCCTGGAACTCACTCTGTAGACCAGGCTGGCCTTCGAACTCAGAAATCCGCCTGCCTCTGCCTCCCAAGTGCTGGAACCAAAGGTGTGCGCCACCACCGCCCGGCCTGATGGAAATTTCATAACTGCATAATACATAACATTCAGGTAGAAGAGCCTATTTGCTAGGTATTAATATATTCTAAAAGTTAGCTGTTCTACATGAGCTAGGACCTTTTAAAATGTTTTAGCTTTATAAAAGTGTAAATATTACAATTTAACAAAAAATACATTGGCCTTGGAATGGAATATTGTTGTTGGATAACACAGAACTTTATTCAAGAAAATAAAAACGATGCATTTTACTCTTTTACTTCATTGAATCAACCTTGGGCCAGAATGTATTCAAGGCAGGAAATACTACGGTTGAAGAAGCATCAGCAAAGAGTTGTTGCATTACCACCTACCTCATAAAGCATCTGAGATGCAAAGAATGCTCTCACTTACTGGAGATGTTACTAAAGCACATTGATGGCAACTTAGCAAATGTACGGCATGATACATATTTGCTGAAATGTTGACTTTATCTAAGATAGTGGAGGAAATGATGAGCAAACTTCCTAAGATCCTAGCTTGATTTGCTGAAGGATGTTGAAATTCTTTCTTTCTTTCTTTTAGCTACTAATAACAAATATGATGGCTAAAATAATCTTCACATTTTTAAGTCTATAAAAATATGTTCTGATACTTAATAATCAATAACTATCACTATATTGCTTTAATTTGGTGTTCTAGACGTTCCCCACTTCTGTTTTGTTAACTCATAGACCCATTTCCTATTTCCCCCTCTATCTATAGTTTTTGGATGAAGACTTGAAGGTAGCCGGAAAATACAAAGCAAATGACTATAGCCAATATTCTCCTTGGTCATGTGATACCATCGGCTCCTACATTGGAACCAAAGATGCAAAACCCAAAGATGTTGTGGCAGCAGGGAGTGTGGAAATGATGGTATGTGTAATGGCTAAGCATAATTAATACAAATCTAGATACATTAATTCTCATCTATTAAATTATAAGGACAACTAATTGGGCTTTGTTTTTGTTTCATTTAAGTATAAAATATATTATGATCTTGACAAAGAAGAATATTATATATCATTTTAGGTAGCAATTTCCCAACAATTACCCAGAACCCAAGTTAAATCATTTTAAGTATTTAATCAAAATCCTAGATTTCAGGGTTGGAGAGATGGCTCAGTGTTTAAGAGAGCACATTGCTGTTGCAGAGGACCTGAGTTCCCAGCTCTCGTGTTGGGCAGTTCACAGCCACCTGTAATTCTGGCTCCAGATGATCCTGTGCCCTCCTGGCTTCCATGGGCACCTACTCAGTGCATATACACACACAGATGTACAAAGACACATAATTAAAATAATTTGTCCAGCAGTAATACTTCTAGACTTTAGTCCCAGCACCTGGGTACCAAATAAATTAAAACTCTCTTCTTATAAGTCTTAAGTTTAAACAACCAACTTGGTTAATTTATTAGGTAAAGAAATCTAAAATCTTTTTTTATAAATGAGTATTTTTTGATTATATTTTAAATGAGACTATAATAGCTGTGTAGCTAGCAACTCAAAGGTTTAATATTTCTGTATTTATGTATCAGTACTTTACATATTAATTTCCCCTCATAACAATAAAACTTTGCAAAAGTAGTTAACCTCCCTAATCTCATTTTTCTCTTACTCCTCCCTGTCAGTAAGTAACCTCTTTCCTGAGTTTAAATTTTATTGCTCAGATACACACACACACACACACACACACACACACATGCACACCCGCGTGCTGCACACTGCTTTTTTTTTTTTTTTTTTTTTTTTTTTAAGCAAAAAACCCACTGGGTTTTCCTGTGTTGTCCAGGCTGACCTTGCATAAAGTACCCCTCTTGTCTCATCCCACAGAGTATCTGGGATTCCAGGCAAGTGCCACTGTGCTCAGCTGCTACTCTTTCCTTTTTGAGACTGCGCCTCACTAAGTTTTGGGTTGGCTTTGAAATCACTCTGTGCATAGCACAAGCTAATGTCAGGCTTGTGGAGCTCTTTTCTTAGCCTTACCAGCAGCTACAGTTATAGATCAGTGCTAAATGCTCTTTTACCATTATGTATACTTTTTCACGTCATGTTTTAAAGATTTTTGTTTGTTTGTTTGGTTTGCTTATATTTATGTGTATGAATGATTTGCTCACATGTATGTCAGTGCTTCACATATGTATCTGATATCCTCAGAAGTCAAAGAGCATTAGATAGATATCCTGGAATTAGAGGTAGGGATGGTTATGAGGTACCATGTGGGTGCTGGGATTAGAACCTGCTCCTTTGCAAGAAGAAGCTCTCTTAACTGCTAAGCTATCTCTCTAGCTCCTATGTAGAGTGTTAATGGACACTTTGTAGAGATTCCTTGTGCACATCTATGGAAATTATGCTTAGACATGTATTCCTGGCCAAATGGATGAAAAGGTCAGAGCCAGCTTGAAATAAATAAATAAATACACACACACATACATACATATATATACACACACACACATACTTCTTTTTTAAAAAAAGGCTGAATGTGGCGGTGCACACCTTTAATCTCAGCGCTGGGGATGGGGAGGAGAGCACAGAGATGGTGGATGACATAGTGAGACTCTGTCTTCTAAAAAGAGAAAAAAGGGAAGGAGGAAGGAAGGAAGAAAGAAAATCAGGAAGAAAACCAGTGGTATTGCTGGATTAAAAGGTATCACTTGACAACATTTTCCTTGTTAATCCCAAGAAGATTCCCTGCTGATTTGTCTAGGTTTTCATAGATGATGTTTACCTAGCTGGTTCAAGATAAAGCCAGTTCAAATAGATGACAGGCCAGAGTAAGAAAAAATAATAATAAAAAACAAACCTGCAAGGGGACTGGGAATATGACAGGGCAAGGTCCTGGGCTCAGTTCCCAGCATCAAATAAGGTGAAATTAAGTTGAAACAAAACTTTCAGTGTACTTCAGTGAGCAAATGTATGCTTCTACATCACAGGAAGTCTTCCACCAGAATGAGTTGAAATAGAATAGTCATGTAAGGTGGTTTCAAAAGGGTTATCACACTGAAGTAACATTAGCAAAGTAAATTAATTTCCTTAAATCAGGAAAAAAATAACAAAATTACTAACCTAGTATAGGTGCCATTAAAAGTTTTTCCAGATATGTGAAAGAAGTCTTAACTCAGTGCCTCTCAAGCATTGGTATAGGAGCTAGATATATAACTCAGTGGTAAAGTACTTGCCTGACAAGCTAATGTTCGTACATATTATTTAGGAATGGGTAGATCTGTCATCTACTATCATCTGTCTGTACTCAAAGTTGGTCATATAATTCTTACTGTGATCTAAAACCAATGTTTTATATGGCATCCAAAGACAACTAAAGACTTATTCTTACTAATAAGAGCTCATACTCTTATTAACCCCTTTACAGAGCTAGTAGAAATTATGCTAAATATCATCTCACTTTTGCTTTTTGTCAGAATGTAGAAAGTAAAGGAATGAGAGACCAGAGGTTGGATCTTCAGAGAAGAGCAGTGGAAACTAGTGATGATGATCTCATCCCATTTGGAGACCGACCAACAGTATCTCGATTTGGTGCCATCTCTCGAACATCCAAAACACTGTATCAGGGTGCTGGCCCAATGCAAGCTATTGCACCTCAGGGAGCACCCACAAAATCTATTAACATTTCCGGTAAGAATCCTAGAGTAGTAATCATGATTCTCAGTGTAATTCTATCAGTGCTTTTAAGACTTTTAAAGGCAATGATTTTTAAACTTTTCTCTGTAAGAAGTAATTGTACCTCAGGCATTTTTAGGAGTATAAACTAAAATTAAATCTTTATATATTAAGACTGTTTGAGGGGCTAGGGCGTAGCTCAGTTGATAGAGTGTATGCCTAATATATGAAACCTGGATTCAGTGCCCCAAACCACATAAACCAGATATTATGGCACATGCCAGTAATCCTAACACTGGAGAGAGAGAGAGGTAAGAGGATCAGGGTATTCAAGTTTAGCTTTAGGTACATAGTGATTTCAAGGCTATTCTGGGCTAGAGATCTGTCTCACAAAAAAAGAAAAGAAAGAAAAGGAAAGAATTGCTTGTGGCTTTTATCTTTAATAATTTCATTGTTTATTAAAGTAAGATTCTTGGAGTCTGAGGAGATGACTGGCTAGATAAAGAAGATTTGAATTTGGATCCCCAGTACCTACATAAAATTTAGGCGTGCGTGTGTGTGTGTGTGTGTGAATCCTGGTGCTTTGGGAAGATAACCTGACACTAACCCTCATCTCAAACACTCGTGCACACAGTGAAAAGAAAATATGTAAAAACGGAAGGTTCAGTGTGGAAGAAACAAATAATAGCATTTTGGCAGATAGCTTTCTACATATATAGTGTGCCTTTGCCTTTTGATTATAGTACCTTAGATGAATCAAACTTGTAGATAACATCATAATAAACCACAATAAACTGTTCCTTTACAGATTACAGTGCATATGGAGCTCATGGTGGCTGGGGAGATTCTCCATACTCACCTCATCCAAACATACCTCCTCAGGGACACTTCATTGAGAGGTACAGCATTCTTTTTTACTTGTTATAAATATTGAAGCATTTAGCTTTTCCTTGCTTTGTATACACAAAATTTACCTCATGGTTTCTTCCTTTCTTACCAAAGGGAGAAAATGTCTATGGCAGAAGTGGTCAGTCATGGAAAACCCCTTCTGTCTGCTGAAAGAGAACAATTACGGCTGGAATTGCAGCAACTGAACCATCAGATCAGCCAGCAGACCCAGCTACGTGGACTAGAGGTACAGACCTACAGATACTTTTTTCTTGTGTCAGGAATTTTGATGTAGAGTATCACTGTGTAGCCCACTTGGCTTCAAACTCATGATTCTCCTGTGTTGGCCACATTAGTACTTACACTGAGTTTATGGGTGTTCAGCACTGCCCTATTTTGTGCTCTAGTTTTGAAGGGTTCCCTGGTATGTTAAATTGAGTTAATTTTCTTTCATCATGTATATGTATTTTGTGGGGTGATATGTGCACATGAATACAGATGTTGGAAGATCTGCCTGGAGCTGGAGTTACAGCGATTGTTGTAGGCCTCCTGACATGTATGCTGAGAATAGAACCCAGGGCCTCAACAAGAGCAGTATTTGATCTTAACCATCAAAACACCTCTCCAATCTCCTTAAATAGTAATTTTTGAGATACAGTAAAGCACAGAATTTTAAAGCCTTTGCTTAAGTGTTAGTATAGATATATATTCTTCAGAGACTCAGAACTAAAGTTAGTTCTTCACTAATAGAAAAAAATATTGTCTGAGAATAGTACTTGGGAAAAAAAGGAAAAAAAAATCCTGCCTCAAGAACATTGAGTTTTTATAGAAAAAAAAATACAGGATTTACAGTTTGGAAAATAGCAATCAGAAAGAAAGGTGCACATTTATAATTGATTTCTCTTTGAAATAGAAAAAAAGATTAAATTATTTTTGGTGCTGGAGATATGTCTACTATTCTTGCAGAGGATCCAAGTTTGGATCCTGTTTCACAATTGCCTGTAACTCCAGCTCCTGGGGATTCAGCACTCTCTTCTCACATCTATAGGCATCTGTACATATCAACATATACACACTCCGTCTCTCTCTCTCTCTTTCTTTCTCTTTCAAAATAAAATACATCTTTAAAAATAAGACCGCCGGGGGTGGTGGCACTTGGAGGCAGAGGCAGGCGGATGTCTGAGTTGGAGGCCAACCTGGTCTACAGAGTGAGTTCCAGGACAGCCAGGGCTATACAGAGAAACCCTGTCTTGAAAAAACCAAAAAAAAAAAAAAAAGACCTTTTTTTTTTTTTTTTTCTCAAGTGCTACTAAAACAGAATGTGTTTATAGTTGGATTGTTTTTACTGCAACCTTGTGGCTAGCTTAGTGGTAAAATACTTTGAGTAAAGTGTTTTTTTTTTTTATGTGGCATGAGGTGTGCTGAGTTATGTATGTGCTTGGCTTTGTGCACTAGGCTGTTAATAACCGGCTGGTGTTACAGAGGGAGGTGAACACCCTAGCAAGCCAACCACAGCCCCCTCCACTGCCTCCAAAATGGCCTGGAATGATCTCAAGTGAGCAGCTAAGCTTGGAACTGCATCAGGTGGAAAGGGAAATTGGGAAGAGGACTCGGGAATTGAGTATGGTGAGTGCTGGTGGTAGGGAAGGGAGGAAGGTGAAATGAACTCTGTGACACTAGAGTTTAGAATCATCTGGAGCTGGTTCCAGGTACCTTGAGGAATGACTAATATTTAGGGTAATTCTAATAAGATGAGTTGTCATCTGGTGATATCATTCCTCTCTTAGTTCCTATTGTTTTAGGTTTGTCCTTTGTCATAGACTTTGGAAAAAACAAGGCAATTAATTGGAAATTTTAAAGTTTCTGTTTAACATACTCATTAGGGAAGCAGATGGGATGATGTTACTCTTTTGGACTCTGTAATATTAAGATATGTTTATATAATAAAACATTACTTTTCATGGTCTTTTATAAAGGAGATATAGTGTGTACACTGTTCTCTGCTGTTTTTTCATGCTAGTATGTAGCATTTTCAAAAGGTATTGAGAAGTTGGGTTGTACTGTTATACTTTCGTGTATACTTCTCATCTACCTCTTTTTTGTTGTTAATTCTTAGTAGAGAATGATTTTTTTTTTTTTTTTTTTTTTTTTGATTATCAGTCTGTTTTGTGTGAATTTGGTCTAACCCATTACACCATAGATTACTGACTTTATTTCCTCTTCTTTTAAGGAGAACCAGTGTTCTGTAGACATGAAAAGCAAACTGGGTACAAGTAAAGCAAGCAGAAAATGGACAGACAGAGCCACAAAACAAGGTCCCCACTGAGGACCTTACAATGACATTCAGGTAAAGAGAGGAACACTTGTATAACTAGAGAGAGAAATAATTTTATTATCTGACCATACCCAAAGTATGAATATGTTTTGATTCTTAAAAGATCTATTTTTGTACAGAGAAAAAAATATGAATATATACATTGGTGTTTTTCAAGACAGGGTTTCTGTGTAGCCCTGGCTATCTTGAAGCTCGCTCTGTAGACCAGGCTGGCCTTTAACACAAGGTATATATCACCACTGTTCAGCAGGAGAAAAGAATATGTTTTTACTAAACCTAGAATTAAAATTTTACTTTAGAAGTTGGAGTAGGATATAGCTATGGGCACAGGAGAGGCTGAGGTAGGAAGAGAGGAATTTGAGGTTAGTCTGGGTTACAAAGTAAGACTATCAAAACACATTGTATACACAAAACTTAGCATTTTACCAGGCTCAATTATCTGTTAATCCCTAACAAATACATTTTCTGGTTGCATTTCCTTCTTCTCATTGCTTTAAGTATAGTCTTATGCTTTTGAATTATAAAACATAATATATACTCACTATAAAAATTAAAATTTAAAAAATGATTAAAAGCCAACCTACCCCCCATTATATTTTACTATATTATTTTCATGCTGGCTATTGAACTCAGACCCTCACAAATAAGCACATATTTGAACATTAAGCTGTATTCCAGGGTTGTGCGCCCAACCCCCTTCAATTATGTACAAAACACTTAGCCTTGCTAGTGTTGTAGGGTTAGATTGGGGTTTGTTGATCTTTTGAGACAGGGTGGGATTAGGCCATCCCCAGCCACGTTTTTATTTGATCTCTCCCATAATACAGTATTTAATTCATTTGTATATCCTTATTTATTTTCTTTGGCTTATTTGAAGATTTGAATCCCTAGTCCTTTATTAACTTCCTCATTACCCATCACAAGAATTTATAATATAGTTGGACATGGTGGTACATACCTTTAATCCTAGCACTCACTGTGTGAGTTTGAGATCAGCCTGGTCTACATTGTGAGTTTCAGGATAGCCAGGACTATATAGAAATACCCTATTTCAAAAACAAAAAGATCAAACACAAAGAATTTTTAATTGTCCTGTTATTGTCTTCTTGGCTTTGGCTATTTTAAATCTATACGCTGGCCTAGGCTCAAAATAAACTTGGTAAATAGGAGGGTAGCACTTTTTCTTAAATGTCAGGGAGCAAATATTTTAAGGAATAGGTCTTTTGGGATGTTGGGGGTTGTGGAGAGGAAGGAGTCTCACCACCTGTCCCTGCCTCTCAAGTACTTATCACTACCATTCCTGTTTGTTGTAACTCTTAGTTCAGTTTTCTAATATGTAAGTGGCAGTTTAAGCAAATACACAGGTTGTGTTCTGACAAAACCTATGTGTATAGAATAGGAAGCTTGTCAGTTTTAGTTTATCAACTTTATGCTACAATGTGGATGAGGAGTTAAAATCAACATTTGGAAGCTATTTATGTAGTTATTTTTATTTTGGCTATTTGTGACAGCCTCATTATGTAGCTAGCCTTGGTTGGCCTGGAACCAAGCTAACCTAAAACTGATAAAGACCAGCCTGTCTCTGCTCTCTGCTTGGACTAAAGGCATGTGCTACCACTCCTGACTCATATTTTTCTACAGTGCCAAATAATAAGCCTTATTGATTGGATTTTATTTAGAGTAATTGCTTTTCTCCTTCTGAAAGTTCTGTTTTTTCATGTAATTTACAGTGATGTACCAAATGGATCAGCCTTGACACAAGAAAATCTCAGCCTCCTATCAAACAAGACCAGCTCTTTGAACCTTTCAGAAGACCCTGAGGGAGGAGGAGATAACAATGATTCCCAGAGATCAGGAGTTGTTTCCAATTCTGCTCCCTAGAATATGGGCGCCTGCTTCTACCTTCTGCTCCTAATCAGTTCCTGGGGCACAGGGATAGAAAAATGGATAACTTCTAAACTTTTTCTCTGAGTAGTCAGTGAAGTCCAGGAAAAGCACCGGAGGCAATGTGCACAAACACCACTACTAAACAAACCTGCACATAGTTCACATTGATGCATTTTTTTTTTTTTTAATTTTAAGAAAAAGAAAATTAGCAGTATCTGCAAGCAATTCAGATTAAATTTGTTTTTGTTCTGTGAATGAACTTTATTTTAATAACTTTGGACGCCTTGGATCCGGGGCTTTAAAAAAAAAAAAAGAAGATATTATATATACACTCTGTTTGATTAATTGTATGATCTTAATGAAGTAGGTTTTTCTTGTATTTTGGTATTATTACATACCCAGTGTATAATTCCTTTTTCCCAGTCCTTTCCAACTCTCACAACCCTGTAAACTAAAATAGACAAAATGCACCATTTCCCAGAATTCTGTGGTAATGGATTGGGTTGTTAGAAAGTGTGCAGCGAACTAATTTTATTAGAACTGTTCTTCCACCCCAGCCCAGCCCAGCCTGCCCTGCCCTGCCCTGCCCTGCCCTGCCCTGCCCTGCCCTGCCCTGCCCTGCCCTGCCCTGCCCTGCCCTGCCCTGCCCTGCCCCTGGGTCACTAGCTTCGTGGATAGATACTTGGTTTTTTACAACAGTAAAACTTAAACTTTATTTGAGTAGGGTAAGGTTTTAGTTTCAACTTTTCAGAGATGTCAACGTGCAGTTGATGGTTTGAGCCACATATTTCCATGTTAAGGATTCCTTGCCTTCTCTCCATAAAATCGGAAAGCCTATTTAGTGTTTACAATGTTTAGTTAGATTTAAATGAAAATTATTTTACTTTAAAAATGAACTCTAAATTGCATAATAATGGCTCATTCCTGTAATCCCTGGACTCAAGATGCTAAGGCAGGAGAAAACCAGAAGAAAAGAAATGAGCTTCAACTTGTTAATAGTAAAAATAGGCGATTCCTGTTCTCCTGTGTTGAGCTCATGTTGGAAAATTCGAACTGTGCTTACAAATTAAACTTCTCTTGAAACTCTAGAATGGAAAAACCAGGACAGTAAACCATATTCTAAAACTTGGAGATGGCTCAGCAGAAGAGCACTGGCTCCGGGGTTCTTCCCAGCACCCACAAGGTGGCTCACAACTGCCCATAACTCCACTTCCAAGGGATCTGACACCCTTTTCTGGCCCTTGTGGATACCAGACACAGATGGGTGCGTGTGCATACACACAGGCAAATCACACATATGAAGAAAAATTTTAAATTAAAATAAAACTTAACACTTGATATGAACTTCAGTAAATAAGGACACATTATTTCAATGGAATTTTTGTTTTCCTTTCAAAAGTGTAAAAGATTTGGCAGATAGAAACTGAGTCTTCAGGATAGTTCATGCTTTGATCGTTTGTCAGTACTCATAATTACTAACATAACTATAAAGAACTTGAAGTGGGTTTTTATAGACCTGGCTTTCTGACATTAAAAATGTTTATGAAAGCATTTTTATTTAGTTCTGCTGCACATATTCTAATGCTGCCACTGTATGCTTAATTTACTAAGCCCTCTAGAATGAGTTCAGCAGGGCACCATCTGTAGAATCCCTCCATCCCTCTGATTGCCTGATGTCAGTTCCCTTTCTAGATGATACTACTAAACAAGAAAGCACTGGTTATGTAATAAGTTACTGCATTGCTTTGGTTGGGTAAAAGCAAAGTTTATATTTTTCTTATTTCGTATATTCTTAACTCTTAACTGTTGCTGAGGTCAGAGCCACCTCAGTCTAAGCTCTGTGTCCATCATCTTGTTAATTGAAACAAGTGGGTGGGGGTGGGATAAGAATGGGATGGGGTGGGAAGGGAAAAATAGTCCTGCCATTGCCTACCAGTAGGAAATCCAAACAGAACACTCATTTGAGTAGCGATTATTTAATTTGCCCAGTCAAGGCACCGTGTTTATATACTATTTCACATTGAATTTGATTATGCCCTACAGACCTGGCTGGTCAAGGATTTGATATACACATATTGGCTTGGGATTCGAGCTTTCTTTTTATTTTAAATAAAAATTTATATATATATTATATATATACATATATACATGGCTATATCTGTATATATATTGGGTATGTTTTAAAGATTTCTTCGCATGAGCGCAGCTGTTGCAATAAGATGACTGATTGGGAGGTAGAGGCACCGAATGACGGTGAGGCATTTCTCAGTTGAAGCATACATTTTCCTTTTAATTTTAAATATACATTTGTACATTTGCTTTTTTGGCTTTTTTTTTTTTTTTTTTTTAAGATAAAATGTCTCTTACATTTATACTTTGTTCATTATTTATTGAGATAAGGAAAGAAATGTTAAATCTGACAGGATTTTTATTTTTCTGTATATCTATAAAATGCCACATTATTGGCCTCTTGCCTTTCGTAGACAGATTTGGGTGGATCTTATCTCCTTTGGACATGTCAAGATAATTCCTAAGTCTTAGAAGCAGATGGGTTTTTGTTGTTGTTGTTTTAAAAATTGGAATAACTAAGGGAAAATCTGCATATTGGTTTTCTTGGGAGTTAAGAATAAAAGTAAATTTTCTTTGTAGTGTATGGACTCTGCTGCGGTGCACTAGTCTCCTTTTAGGTGTATTTTTATTTAGGGAAAAAGTTAGTCTTTTAAATGGTAGTATGAGTTCCCCAAACCCCATCTCTGTAGCCATTCTGGGTTGGGTAGGAAGTGGAAGACTGTGCCTACAATTTTGCTATTTGGTTATTTTCCCTTACCAATTTTTAGGTGGTTGGGGTTTTTTTTGGGGGGGGGGTGGGAGGTAGGTAGGCAGTATTATTTGTGCCCACTTGCAGGTCTAGAGATTCAATAAAAATTCTCACAACTTGGAGGGTTTTTTTCTCCCTTTAACAAACTTGATGTTATGAGGCAACAGTAAATTAAAACATAACTTTATGACTTTTAACTGCTTTTTTTTTTGTTAAAATCTGAAAAGCATTGATTTTTATTTCTGTCTTTAGAGACATTTAGAAAATTAAGCCCATTAAATAGGAATAGAGCTTCTGCCCCGCCAGCCCTACCCTTTTGAAGACAGTCTTAGCATGTAGCCCACACTGGTTCTGAACTCAAGATCCTTCTGCTTCAGCCTTGTGAATGAACACTGGGATTTCAGGCACGTGCCACCATGCTCACCATGTTCAGCAATGTGTATGGTTTTTCACTTAAATGGTTTCTTCTGAAGATGATTCCTTTTTACTGTATCCAAGAGCAAGAATCATCTCAGATGAACACAGACAATTTTGGAAGGGTTACGCAGCATTATATTCATACTTGTTCAGAAACAAAGCCAGTATGTTAACTGTAGTGAATAAAAAAGTACTTTGGCTCATTCTGTTTTCAGTCAGTCTCTGGAAAATGATAAAGGATCTGAGAATGGGATATCTAGGCTCAGTCTCCTATTTATAGTAAGTCTGAATGTGACCAAAGAGCCATTTCTTACTACTTTTCTAGTTAAACAGAACTTGTACCATAGGTTTCTAGTAGTGATGTTCAAATGACATCAATGTTCAAGACACTATTATTAGTAATTACAAATATTCAACTACTCAGAATGTATAAGAACTTTTCTGGCACGTACGGCATTAATGTGGGTCATTCCTTCTCTCATCTTCCTTCCCTTGTGTTTTTTTTCCCATGTATTTATTCTTTTGCCTAACAGCAGAAGATGGATACAATTCTCATGTGCTACTTGGATATATGATCCCATCAGATTCCCATGAGCTTCAGTGTGGGAGCTTGAAATTTAGTTTCTGTTTCCCTGATTGTCTTTTTTTTTTCTTTTCTTCCTGACCCCTTGCCATTCTGCAGTTTCCCCTTGACTACCCAATCTGTAACAGTGACAGTTTGCTGCTTCTAAACAGAGCATTCAAATGAATTCGCTTAGCCAATGACTTCTATGAAGTTGCCTTTTCTAATGGCGTTATTACTCAGTGATGCACAGATGTGGTATTTGCCCTACTGGCAGGCAAGCAAAGGTCTGGCAAAGAATGATAACCTGCTATTTCTTTAAGGAGCGCCAAAGACTTGTGCTTTACTCTGTTTGGTTTTAGGGGAAATAGTAGCCATTTTGATTATGAAATCTGGTAGTATTTGTAAGTTGATTGTACGGTGTAAATGTCTACAGTTAACTGTTAAGGTTAGCTGGCCTTATAAAATGTAAAAGTAATGAAAATTTATCAGTTTCTCTAAACCAGTAAATATCATCCTTGACAATATTTGTTTAAGCAACGCACTCTCCCTTTGGGGGATTATCTTGATGTAATACGATCTTCTGTGTTTTTCTGTACTTTCACTTGTGCCTACAGGACAATGTACTTTCACTATGGTCAAGTCCTGGGTCTGGGGATTCTTCCTGAGCTTGATGCTTGTGAGAAACAGTTACTGTAGCTCATTGGTACCTGTTCGGCTTATGTTCAGGGACAGCTTATTTTCACTAAATGGGATTCATTTGCTATTATTTTTATGTACAAATGGTGGTAGAATGAAATTTCACCATATTTTTCATTTATGCTTTTAAAGAATCAAGTAAAGAGTTCAATATGTAAAATCTTTGTGTAAAAACCATCCATAATGATTTATTAAAAGATACAGCCTAATTAGTTTTCAAGAGGAAGTAATGACCTTACAAATTAACTGCAGTATTACACTATTACACTCTTGCCCTATAAAAGGTTCAAGCGTGCTAAATCTTAATTGTTAATATATGCTTAGAGTGTTACAAAGGGATCTCATCCCTGAAAATCAGACGCAGATTGGCAACCTCACTGAGACAACAAGCAGTCGACTACTGACACCATTTACTGAGTGAGTGCTTGTTCTGCAGAAACACATTGAAGTCTACCTTGGACAGCTATGGCTTTTTTTTTTTTTTTTTTTTTAATATAGCTCAGCTTTTTTGAATTTCCTGCTGAAATGACTTGCTGGGAGTTTTTACTAAATTGTGCTAACATTTTTTTAACATTCTCAAATAGCTTTTCTGAGCACTTCAAAGAGCTGGTTTTGTTTTGTTTTGTTTTTTCAAAAATTCGGAAATAACATTATTTGAAATTTTAAGATTTTATTTCTATAATTGCTAAAGGTGTTTCATAAGTAACAGATTTTAATTGATTGGTAATTTAGTTACATTATAAAGAATAGGAAACTGCACCCCAGGAGCAAGTGACACCTTCTAGTAAGTGTTTCTCAGTAGTAGGTTTCAGTACTAACTGAGTAAGTGATTAAAGAGCCCTGGAATCCCATTGTAATAAAGGGACTTCCCTTAGCACTGGATTTGTTCTTAGAGCCTCTGGATTTCAGACAAACACTGAATTTCCCTGAACTTAACCTTGAGCAAAGTAACCTTCATTTTTACAAGAAAGTAAGGCATTGTAACCCAAGGTGGAAAACTTAAACTTCAAGACAATGCTGTTTCGAAAAATGTGTATTTAGAAAAGTGAAATCCTGTGGAGTTTGTTGTCCTTGTGTATATTATATAGTAGATAAGGTGACCCTTTGCTTTTTTTTGGGTTTTTTGGTTTTGGTTTGGTTTTTTTGTTTGTTTGTTTGGTTGGTTGGTTTTTGGTGGGTTTTTTTTTTTGTTTTGTTTTTTTTTTTTTTTTATTGAAGACTCATTCTGGTTAGTTCTTCATTTGGTTTTGTTTCGTCTTTTAAAGCTACATATGTAGACAGAGCTCACAAGTCTTTGGCTCCTGTGTTAGGTTGTACACTCAGAGTCATCTTATAACTGGAAACTGTCAGGTGGTCCCAGCTCTTGTGAGCGCAGGGAAGGTCAAGGAAAGGATGCAAGACTGGGTGGACAGTGGGGTTTGGGTTTGGTTTTGGCCTCCTTTTTTAAAAATGTCATTTTTATAATTTATTGGTGTAGCCTCGTTGACTGTCACTTCACAGTACTATCTAAACCACCCCATAAAATTTTATTCCTCTACTTACAAGCCTTTAAAACTGTTTTCCTGTTTAGCTAAGACAGTCCTGAGATTTTCTTCCCCCCCCCCCCGACCTTTTCATTTATCCTCTTCTTATCCTTTGTCTTTCCACCTTCTAGATGTAAAAGAAAAAAACTTCACTGGTTATAGGCCTCCACACCTCTGTAATGATCTGACTCTCCAGGAGTAATGCAGGAAGAGAACTAAGGTTATGAACAAACTTTTCACCCACCTAAACGCTTTCCAGTTGTGAGGTTCCTCTTCGTGTGTGGTCTTTTCTCTTTTACCCCTGCAGCCCTTCCCTGCCTATGGTCAATTGGTCTCACGGCTCACACCAGTCTCCTGAGACATTCTGCACTCATTATCACCTTTTTGGGTGGATTTTTCTTAGGTTTTTGTTTTGTTTTAAAAAATAACTTTTAACATTGATTCATATTTGCTTGGGATAGAGCTTATGTAATTTACCAATCGTATTGATTGTATGTGATTGTGCCCTGCAGAGGTATACTTAACATGAGTAATCTTAAGTTAGTAAAGGAGCCATGAGATTTGAGTCAGAATAGAGATGGCTTTACGAGTAGTGTGAATTCCCTTCTCAGAATCAGTGCTACAGAAGATACCGTTTTAAAAGGTTTTCCTACATTCCTGTATTTTTCCATTTCCTCAGCTCCCTATTGTTTTCTGACATTTTCTACCCACCTGTTCACAAGGTTTTTTAAATTAAATGTTAAAATAACAGCTGACTTTTAAATGAATGAATTTTATGAAATTTTACATTTTCCAAATGTTTCTAATTGAGAACAAATGATGGGTTGGACTTCAGCCTGTGACCAACTCCCTACTGGCTGGCCAACAGTGAGATTTTATTTGAAGGCATTATCTTCTAGAAGTTGTTTTTATATAGGAGAAAAAGAACTTTGCTTGAAATGGAACATTCCCTGTCTTGTTTAATCTGTTTAATATTTCCATTTTTAAACAGCCTTCAAAACAAATGAGGTGGGAAAAAAAGAACTAGGAGTGTGTTTAGGGCTACCGAACTCTGGATCTGAATGGGTACATGTACCACTTGTTGCATATTCTTGAGAAGATTAAGGCCTTCTCTCTTAATTTTGTATTATTTGTGTGCATGTTGTTTATATTAAAGATGGCACATTTTGTTAAAATGCTATTTCCTTTATTAACTTGGAAACTGACTCAGCGTCTTGTTGCTCCTAATTAGGGTTTAAGGCTCTTGTAAGTTGCAGATAAAAGGATTCATTTTAACAAATAGAAGGAGGTGATTCACCTTTTGGATTGTAAATATATGAAAGTGTCTAAAGGTCTTTATCTGCTTTCTGTCAGCATTTATATTAAATGATAAATTAATGAGGAGGAACAGTGTGTAGTCTTTTTCTTGTAAATAAGTCTGCCACCTCGTTCTCATCTTGGGATTGTTGATGAAAAATTTAAAAAGCTAACTTATACAAGTACGCACACTGGGCATCAGTTTTCTCCAGCAGGAATTCATGTAGACTTGAGTATGCTGCAGTTGAGAGGCAGCTGCGAGAGCCGTACTCAGTGAGCTTGTCACAGCTTTGTTTTATAACTTCTCAGCAAGCCAAGAGCATCTTTCTGCCCAAGCAAAGTGGTCTTCCTTCCTCAGACAAAAAATACTTGTCTTTTTATTTACCAACTGACTCCCAGTTATTCTAAAGTCTTTTATATATAATATAATGCCACTAAATATACTATAAAGTAACTTTATATCCTATGATCTCTTATAGACCATGCTCTAGTTAACAGTTTAGTGGCATGAAGGGAGGTGACTGGCTGGGGAGATGGCTAAGTAGTTGAAAGTGCTGTCTTCTTTCGCAGGGGACCAGAGTTTAGCCCCTAGCACCCCCATCAGTCAGCTTAGGACTACCTATAACTCTAAATCCAGGGATCCAACCACTGCTTTCTGTCTTCAGGTACATACACACACTTAAGGTCTTAAAAGGGGAGATGAGATATGACACATTACAAGACATTTACGAAATAAACTCAAATATAGCATGTTGAAACAGTAACATTTATGTAATTATAGGAATGTTTGATTACATGTCGGATATTAAATGGTAAGACGGAGGGTATGTTCAGTTCACAGTAACAACACAGTTACATAAGACAATGTCTTGTCTAAAAATAGACTTTTATGTGCATCCATGCTTTGCTTGTGTGTGTGTGTGTGTTTTGTGTGTGTGTGTGTATCATATACATCCAGTGTCTGTAGAGGCCAAAAAAGGCATCAGATTTCCTGAAATTGGGGTTACAGACAGTTGCTAGGGCTAGAACCTGGATCCTCTGGAAGAACAGCATGTGTTCTGAACTACTGAGCCATCTTTCCAGCCCCCATATTTTTAAAAGATACATATATTAATCATAGTTGGAATTTATTTTAAAATACTTTCCAGTGAAAATTAACAGGGATCATCAGCAAAGGTCACCAATAACATCATTATTATAACATCACCAATAATTACTAAATATGGGGACCGCTGGTACCATGACTGACCTCAACAGAAGGAGCCATAGTTCAGAAAGTATGAGATAGTTAAGTACTTGCAGCCATCATTGAAGAATGATGAAATCTAGAGAGGAAATTCTAAAATCAAGCTTGTCCGCTACTTAAGCTAAGCTTGCCCTCTTAGAATATAAGCAGGAAGGAACTATCTGACCAACCGGTTAGGCTGAAACTTATGTAGACTAAAGTGAATTTGTTATATGTGCATAAATGTAAATGTTTTGTCCCAGTGGTCAGCTAACTGAAATGATCAGCTAGTTAAATCATGCTTTCCAACCTGTTTGGCTATTAAAAAAACAAATGCCTACCTCCCTCTTTTTGTTTTGTACACCTAGCCTTAAAAAAGGATAGGTGGAAGAGTGGGAGGAACGGTTGTGGGAGCCAGAGGGGTCAAGGACAGCACAAAAAACTGACAGAATCAACTAATCTGAGCCCAGACTGAACCAGGGAACATGCAAGGGACCAACCCTCTCCACATAGGTAACAGTTGTGTAGCTGGGTCTTCATGTGGGACTCCTAACAGCAGGAGCAGGAGCTGTCTCCAACTCTTGTTGCCTGCCTTTGGGATGCTTTCCCCTTACTGAGCTGCCTCAATAGAAGATGCACCTAGTTTTACTACAACTTGATCTGCCAAAGCTGGTTGATATCCGTGGGAAGCCTCCCCTTTTCTGAAGAGAAAGGGAGGGGTGATTGGGTGGGAGGAAGGTGGAGGGAAAACTTTGGTCAGGATGTAAGTGAATTAAAAAATAAAACATTCAAAAGAAAGGTTAGGCATGAAGACACAGCTTTAATCCCAGTACTTAGAGGAAGAGGCAAATGGACCTCTGTAAGTTCAAGGTCAAGCCTGATCTACATAGCAAGTTCCAGGACAGCCAAGGATAGATACACAGAGAGACCCCTGTCTCACCTACATACACCCCACACCCCAAAAAAGTAGGCTGGAGATGGTGGCACTGCCCATAAATGAAACACCCAGTGAACAAGAGTTGGAAGCCAATTTACATTACATAGTAAATTTTAGGCCAGATGGTTGATATCCGTGGGAGGATATCACCATGTCTCAAAACAAAAAGTGAATTTATCAATTACTAAACTTCCATATGCTTAACAAAATGGAAGACAAGAAAAGTGCCTTCTGCCAACAATGATGTCTCCTTTTTTTGTTTTGTTTTTCGAGACAGGGTTTCTCTGTGTAGCCCTGACTGTCCTGGAACTCACTCTGTAGACCAGGCTGGCCTCAAAATCAGAAATCCGACTGCCTTTGCCTCCCAAGTGCTGGGATTAAAGGTGTGTACCACCACTGCCCCCCCCACACACACAATGACTTCTAATTATGGAACTTGGTACAGGCTTTTTAAATAGCTTAATCTTGCTGGATATGGTAGCACACCTTTATTTCCAGAGGTTAGGAGACAGGCAGGTGAGTCTCAAGGCCAGCTTGATATAAAGAATTCAATGCCAGACCAATCAGGGTTACATGGTGAGCCTTTGATTCAATAAGATGATGACAACAAGCTGGGCAGTGGTGGCGCACGCCTAGGCAGAGGCAGGTGGATTTCTGAGTTCGAGGCCAGCCTGGTCTACAGAGTGAGTTCCAGGACAGCCAGAGCTATACAGAGAAACCCTGTCTCGAAAAACCAAACAACAACAAAAAAAAGATGATGACAACATTAAAATTATCAAAGAATAGTAATTATCTTCAGAACAAGAAGCTGTGAGCCTGAACAAGACTCAACTTGATTGTACAAGGCCCTAAGTTTGATCCTTAGCACCATCCCAAAAGAAAATTATATACATACATACATACATACATACATACATACATACATACATTGTGTGTGTGTGTATGTATATATATATTTAACTTTGCTTGGCTGGTGAAGATCTCCTGAGGAAACTGCAATGTAGGTAAGACATGAGCGTGTTGGAGTATAGAGAGGGGAATGGGATGTTAAAGATTGAGATTCCTAGTAAGAGAAGGTATATGAATTCTGAGGGAAGAGACTGAATTCATTACACCTACTATAGAGAGGCAGCTGAGAGGAGTTGCTTGTAGGTTTTGCTACCCCACCATAGCTCTGGGAACAGGCCATGCTACCAGCCCCCACCCAGCTTCCCTTGAATCCATGGATAAAAGAGAAGGTAGGGTCAGATGACAAGGGCTGTAAACCATGCTAGTGTGGTGGCACTAGTCCCTAATTGCAGGTTAGATCAAGTTCAAGGCCAGCCAGCTTCAGCTACACTGGCAAGTAAAAGGTCCTGAGCTACATGAGACCTGTCTCAAAACTAAAAATAAAATGGCCTTGTCCTGATAGTAAAGAAAACGTAAGCAGAATGTAGTATGCAGGGAAATACAAAATCTAGATTTGTGCCTCTTTATTCACAATTACTGAAAAAAAATTATACATGCCTCTCACTTGTGCATGGTATTCCCTGAGCCCTAAAGTGCAGTCTGCTTCAGCTGGTCTGGGGTGGGGCTTGGAGGCACACAATCACATAATACCAGTGTTCAGCATGGCCAAAGAGGACACCTGTGTAAGACCATAATAGGTGATTTTAGAAATAGATCCGATTTGTATCTGAGACATTTTAGTGAAATGGTGAGCTGTAAGACATAATCAGAAGAGCATATCTACCTGAAGACTTTAAGGGGAGAGGTGATCGGGGTGATTTTTTTTCTTTTTCTTTTATTGCATATTTTCTCTATTTACATTTCAAATGTTATCCCCTTTCCAGGTCTCCCCTCTGGAACCCCCTATCACATTCTCCTTCCCCCTGCCTCTATGAGGGTGCTCCCCCACCCACCCACTCCTGCCTTCCTGCTCTGGCATTCCCCTATACTGGGGTATCGAACCCCCTCAGGCCCAAGGGCTGGCTCCTCCCACTTATGTCCAACAAGGCCATCCTCTGCCCCATATGTGGCCGGAGCCGTGGGTTCCTCCATGTGTACTCTTTGGTTGGTGGTCCAGTCCCTGGGAGCTCTGAGGAGTCTGGCCGGTTGACACTGTTACTCCCTCCACAGGGCTGCAAACCCCCTCATCTCCTTCAGTCCCTTCTCCAACTCCTCCCATCAGGGACCAAGAGGGGTGACTCTTAGTTGGGTTTACATCAGTAGAAGCTGGTAGCCTAAGTGGAAGAGCCAGGGTTCCTAGGGAGCATGAGCCAGTGTAGAGATAGTGAGTCTCAAGGAGGCTTCAGGAGTTTGGGTTGCTTTCTGTTTGTTAGTTTGGGGTCTTTCTTTCTTTTGAAGATTTATGTATGTGTATTATGTGCACCATGTGTGTGCCTGGTGTCTGTGGAGGTCAGTATTGAATCCCCTGGGACTAGAGTTTTGAATGGCTGTAGCCCACCATATGGGTGCTGGAAATCAAACCTGGATTCCCTGCAAGAAAAATGGACCTAGCTGCTGAACCAGCTCTCCAGCCCAGAGATGAGCAGAGTCTCTAAGAGGCTGGATTAAAACCACTGAGTCATTTGGGTTTTTTCCTTTAGTCCTTAAATACCAATGCAGATGTCAAGCTGGACATTGACATGCTGAATCTGTTGAAAGTGAGGCTGGGTTTCCAATTGCAATAGGCTTACAAGAAATTAGGGCCTGAACCAGCACAGAGGGATAAAGTAGAAGGAGAGGGGTTGAGAGATAGGCTGGTTCTGTGTGGTGACTTGAAGACAGATGACAGTGCTCCTTAGTCCCCTTGACCAAGCAGTAGATCTGTTTGACATCCTTTGTGTGGCATCAAAGCCCTTGGAAATAGTTGCAGGGAAGCCCTACAGTTACTTCAGTCTGTCGTACATACTCCTAACCTCCCGAGTCCAGTTAGGACCTAAAGGTTCTCTCTTGTATCTCTTTGTCTCTGCACATGCCCTGTCATGTCTAAACTAAACCTTTTAGTCCCTGGAGAGTTAGGATGCACCTAGACTTGAGGCATGGCATGCCTGTCTCCCCACGGTGGAGGGCCTCTTGTGGTTTGGGGTTTTATTCTTTAATCTGTATTAGGTTTTTGGTTTTTGTTGTTGTTTGTTTTGGTTTTGTTGTTGGGTTTTTGTTTGTTTGCATACATATGTCTGAAGCACATGCATGCAGTACCCAGTGACGCCAGAAGAAGGCATCAGATCTTCTGGAAGTGAAGTTAGAGAGTTGGGAGTTGCCCTGTGGGTGCTGGGAATTGAACCTGGAACCTCTGGAAGAGTTGTCAGTGGTCCTACTAACAACTCTACTGTTGAGCCATCTCTAGCCCTGACCTCAGATCTTTAACTGAGTTCTGATAGTTGTCATGGTACATTCATTCCATACCCTCATGTCCTTGTCCCTTAAATGAACTTGGAAGGTTTTTCTAAAGCAAGACTTGGAAGATATGTGAGAGACAAAGTATAGTCCTATAACTGAGCTGCAGTCATCACTGCACATACCTTTGCCCCAGCTTTAGCCATGTTTCTTCCTGCTGCTTCCAGGCCAGACTACATCATCCCAGTGTCACTGGGGATTCTCCCACTCTCCCTGACTTCCGTGCTCTGCTTTTCTTCTGTGGTTTTCTCTTACAACTTCTGAGCTAATGTACATGCAATGAGCTTTGTCCCCATGCAGCTCTTGTGCCTGCCACCTCCCGACCTTGATTTATCTATCTATATCTATCTATCTATCTATCTATCTATCTATCTATCTATCTATCTATCTACCTACTACCTACCTATCTATCTATCTATTTATGTGCCCTAGGCATGAAACATCTTTGGCCATCAAGCCAGGCACCAGTCTTGGATGAATACCTGCCGTCTGCTTTGCCCTGTCTGATATAAGAACACCACTACCACAAGGTGTCTGCTTTGCCCATCGCCTGGAGGTAATACTGTTCTTAAGAAGCAGTAAAATTCTCGATAATCTCTCCATTAAGGAAGGTATCAATTGTTAAATCAGAAAAAAAAAAAAAAAAAACTTGCACCTCTTCAAACATAAATGTTTATTGAGTCCTATCTCATTCCGAGCCCACAGCTGTGTGCACTGAGCATGTTCGGTAAATATTTGCTCTTGTAGTTTGATTTCCCTGAAACCCAAACTGAACTTTCTAGCTGTTCTGAGGACTGGGACAAATTCCAGTAAGATACTTCAAGACCCTGGGAAAAGCAGCCAACATGATAATGTCCGGCTTGCTCTCGATAAGCTTCATCCCACCGTAATTATCACTCTAAGATGCTGTTAACACCCTAAGATCCTTTTTTGACAATCCAGAGGAGCAGGGCATGCCCTTGCTTTGGGGCTCTGTGTTTTATCAAAGCTCCATGGAAGGGAGTTACTCAGTAACCACAGGAGGATCCGAGCTTCTGTTTGCTCCTTGCCAAGGTCTTACTGTGGGGTCCAAAGACAAGAACACCATAGCCCAGACATGAGGCAACAGGCAAAGACCAGATAAATTACCTACTCAAGGTAATTTATGTAGACTGGAGGCTGGTGGAGAAAGGAATTAATGACCTGGGGGAGGTCACAAAATTAGAAGGGAATCAAATGTAATATTCTTTTCTCTCAATGGCTTGTCAAACCAACCCTGAAGAGCAAAGCACTGGAAGACCCCATGTGTGCCTTCCAGTCTTGTTTCCACTCGGAATGGAGGAAAATGGCTCCACATAGAAGTAGGGAATCCTTCCAAATCTTTGCCTGACACAAATATTTCAGAAGGCAGTAAGATGACTCAGTGGGTCAGAGTGGTTGCCATGTACACCTGACAATCTGAATTCATTCCTGGAACCTTATGAAAAACCACTTGCAATGGCACCCATCTGAAACACCACAACTCCTATAGTGAGATGGGGAGCAGAGGTAGAACTGCCCGAAGCTCCAAGGCTAGCTAGCCTGGAGTGTACAGCATGGTGAAAACATCGAAGACAAAGGGGAGAACCAACCCCTCTAAAAGTTGTTCTCTGGCCATACACATGCCATGGTATGTACACAGCTGACACATCATACACACACACTCAAACTAATAAAAAGAATGCTTTTAAACTTTCATTTTTAGTGCTGGGGAATGAGTCACGAATTAGTTTGCCTGGAAATAGCCTTTTTTTTTTTTTTTCACCTTTCTTGAACCAATCTAGGGTGACCCAAAAAAAAAAAGAAATTTGGCACCATCCAAGCCAGTAAAAGCCAAGGGGAGCTGTATGTGTGACCTGAGGAGACCTGCCGCAGCACAGACGTGTTGCGGGAAGCAGCCAGGGGGCGATGTGCTGTCTTTCTCATGGCAGTGTTGGATGGCAGAGAGTAAGACAGGTGTTTGCTTCTTGGCCAAGAATCATGTTCAGGTGCTTCTCCTTCAGGAATGGGATCCCAGGTAGCGTATCCAAAAATGCTGGGTTCAACAAGCTGAGAGTCAGGAAATGCTTGGGCTGGTAGCTTCCAGGCCTTTGGAGCAGTTACTACTTCATCATGCAACATGAAACTCGGCTGCCAAAAAGAACTGGCCACGTGATGCAGAGGCTGTGCGGTGGCTGCGCTCGTCTGGGATGCATGTCAGACACGTGTATGCTCTAATACAATATCTGTAGCCAATGAGAAAGCCTCTAAGGTCATTTCTGGGCCATTTTTGAGGGCATTATGAACAAACTTGTGACTATCCAGAGGAAAAGAAGCAGATGGTGGGAGAGGTTGCATGGGGTAAACAATCAGCTGAAGCAAAGGGATTTAGAGTTTTGATACCAGCCTGGGCTACATAGTAAGAAAGACCTTGTCTCAAAACATAAGGGTGGGAGGGGAAAAAACCAAGGGGATGCTGAGTTGTAGCCAGAGAACATGGACAATTCCTTAATAATACATAGAAGACCTGTGAAAGGGCTGGAGAGATGGCACCATGGTTAAGAGTGTGAAGCAGGTATCAAGGGAGGGGCCTGATGGGGGAAAGTACTCAAACCAAGTAAACAGCCGTTTGTTTTTCCCATCTGTAAGCGTGGCACGGTAACATCCTGGTAGAGCAGGTGAGGCAATGTCTGGAAAGCAGCCAGCATAGATTCTGGTATATAGTGTTTTGAAACCACACTTCATCTTTGGGTGTTTGGAATCTGATACAATCCAATAGCTAACAGTAAGATAATGGTTAACTTGGGCTGGAGAGATGGCTCAGTGGTTAAGAGCACCATCTGCTCTTCCAGAGGTCTTGTTGGGCCTTACACCCTTTTCTGTCCATTCGTACACATCCTCCTTATGTTACAAAAGGCACAATGCCATAATACTCAGCAGTCACCTTCTTCCCACTCAGATGCTCTAGGGAGCCTTCCTTTTAGTCTAGAGAGAGGACCACTGCTTTCCCAGGGCTGTTATTGGTGGCCGAGATTATGCCTACACAAGCAGTCCATAGCTTGCATTGCTGAGGTGGAATGGCGGCCCCAAAAGCAACTTTCCTATCAGGGAATTCAGCCGTTTGCATTCCGCAGAGCGAAGGCAGAAGGGCTGCTTCCCCACAGCTTTAGCAACATGTGTAGTCTAGCTCTTTCTGAACTCTTTTTCCTTTCTCTTTTGAAGACAGGATGGCCAGGGATTCATTGTGCAGCTCAGGCAGGCCTCCCAACCCTCAAATCCTGCCTCAGTGTTCTGAGTACACTACCTTCCTCTCTCTCTCTCTCTCTTCCTCTCTCTCTCTCTCTCTCTTGTGTGTGTGTGTGTGTGTGTGTGTGTGTGTGAGAGAGAGAGAGAGAGAGAGAGAGAGACAAAAACTTTGAAAGTTGCTTAAATTAGCAGGTGAAAGAAAATATGATGAAAACTAGTATTAATATATATAGAAGTCTAATAATGTTTTGTATGCTACTTATAAACTTTCAAAATGTCATTCATAAAAAGGAGAGAGATTTTGCTGGCAGCAGTTTCAACCAAGTAATGAA
Source organism: Mastomys natalensis (assembly GCA_021653895.1). NCBI lineage: Eukaryota > Metazoa > Chordata > Mammalia > Rodentia > Muridae > Mastomys > Mastomys natalensis. The sequence goes on along the minus strand of JAJTUV010001875.1, from coordinate 21,678 downwards.
GGCCAGATTTTCTCAAATTAACTGACCTATGCACTTCAAAAATGCCAATCATGATGGACAGAGTGAGCTGGAAGGTAAGGGAGGCAGCTCAGTGGATAAAGTCTGGTGACCTGAGTTTCATCCTCAGTGGCCACATAAAGGTGGAAAGAGAGAACCAACTCCACAGAGTTGTCCTCTGACCTTCACACATGCCGTTGCACTGTGTACCTGTAATCACATACATGTGTCATACACAAATGACAAACGTCCTTAAATATCTGTTTGTTGTGTGTGTTCTCACGAACATGCCACAGTGCAGATGGAGATCAGAGGACCTTTGTGGGAGTCAGATCTCTTCTTCCATCACATGTGTCCCAGGAACCGAACTCAGCTTGAGTTGGTAGCAGATGCCTCTACCCACTGAGCCATCTTGCTGTCCCTATCCCCAACTTTATATATGCTGGTTATGTACATGGTTGCTCCCTGACCCTGAGGAGAACCTCACCTGGTTCCTGGTGCATGCCTGTGGCACAGGTTAGATCCCTCTATTGGCTAAATAGGCGAGTTTTCAGTTATCTTTGGTCAAGGGTGATGTGGGCCTTTGAGCAACAAACTCTGGCATCCGTCCTTGAAGTGTCTCCCGATCAGTCAGGCCAGATCTTCACTGTGGCTTCAGCCCTGATAAATCCCTTATCTAGAGAGTGAAGCACTCCCCACAATTCCTCTTATTCCAGAATCCTCAATCACACAGAGGCAATCCTAGTGATAAGATTTCTGGCTGTTTAGAAGAGGAAAACAAATGAGCTTTTTATCTCCATTAGCTTGAATTTATTTAATCTCTCTCCCAGAACTACTAAAAATATTAATAATAATATATGCAGACATAATTTGGTTTGTTTGCTCTTTAAGAAATATTTCAAGCCAGGAGGTGGTAGTGAACACCTTTAATCCCAGCAGTCTGGAGCAGAGGCAAGCAGATCTCTGAGTTCAATGTCAGCCTGGTCTACAGAATGAGTTACAGGACAGCCAGGGCTACACAGAGAAACCCTGCCACAGAAAACAAACAAGCAAAACAAAACCCACCAAAAAAAAAAACCTTTTAAAAAAATGTCGTTTTGAGTCGTGCAGAGTTGCCACCATGAGAAAGGCCCTCCTTCCCTCCTGAACTGAAGAAATGTATGGATAAGAAGTTCTCGTTGAAGTGGCGGTAGACATGTCCAAGGAATGAATCATGAATGATGAGTGGAGAGAAGACAACCAGTGAGCAGCAGAGCGACCTTGCAATGGTGGTCGTCCGAGGAAACAGCAGCATCATGTCAGAAGCCCTGGACAACAGCCCTTCAGCGGAGGAGTGCACAGCCCGCCCACAGCGCCTGTCTGACTGGTGTAGAACTGGGTCATGGACATTTTCATAAGTAAACTTCTGTGATACTCCGGAAGGAAGGAAGGAAGGGAGGGAGGGAGGGAGGGAAGAAGGAAGAGAAGGAAGGAAGGAAGGAAGGAAGGAAGGAAGAAGGAAGAAAGGAAGAAAGAAGAAAGAAGAAAGAAAGAAAGAAAAGAAAGAAAGAAAGAAAGAAAGAAAAGAAAGAAAGGGAAAAATATTTCAATAGTTGCTGCTCTTGTGCACAGTAGGGGAAACAGATATGGAGGCTCACAGCCCTAAGAAGGTAGAGACAGGAGGAGCAGGTGTTCAAGGTCAGCTTTAGCTACGTAACAAACCTGAGGCTAGCCCATCAGAGGCAGGCAGGAGCAATAAATCAGGTGTTCCCAGTCATAGCCCTCCACTTCTGCTCTCTCCTGACTTGAGGCAGCAGAGCTTTCCCCCACAGAGCCCTCCTGAGTCAGGAACCTCCTAAACGGTTTGAATTCTCCATGGCCTCCCTTTTCCTTATAAAGATGAGGGAAGGGAAGGGCTTCGGGCAAGAAGAGGGGGCCACACTTTCCCTAGGCCTGACTGAACTTTAACTTTTCTACTAACTAAACAACACGGAGTTGTTCTATGCTTTGCTTAACCCTGGGAACTGGTCATCAGCCTTTGACCTCAGCCCTCCTCTCCTGACCAGCTCCCTCCCCACCTGGCCTCTGGACCTCTCTCAGATTGAGAGGCAAGAACCAGTTTTTGGAGTGATTGTCTCAGACAGCACCGTCTCTCCGGCCCTTCTCTGTAGAAGCATCAGCCATGCATTCTGCTGGCATAGGAAGTGTGGCAGCTGGCGAGAGGTAAGGGTGGGTGTCCCTCTGTCTGCTCTTGTGGGTTCTCAGACCTCCAAAGGACTCTGAAGGATAACCTCTGACATTTTTTGAGATGACCAGGACCTCTCCCTGGTAGTTAGTCAAAGGCCTTTTTGGAAGATGGCACTTCACCTAAGGCACACCTGAGGTTCTAAGCTCCTTCAGAAGCAAGCGGTGCTTCCCTCAAGAAGAGATGGGCAAGCCAGAGCACCCTTCCAGGGCGGCCTCCTAATCTGCTTTCTGATCCTTTTCCTACTCAGCTGCCCCCACCTGCCTCTGTGACCCCTGACTACCTCTCAGGGCCTCCATCTCCCTTCATGACTCCCTTCTGGATACCACACCCTTCTTGAGGCAGGTTGTTGGAGGGAGCTGGAGGTGGCCTGCCCGCTGTGTTCCTGTTTAGACCCAGCAGAGCTCAGGGCCCTCAGCTTCTATTCACATTTCCAAAGACACCCAAGCACAAAACAGGAAGACAGACAAAAAACGAGATGGTTCTCTCTCCCCTCCTTCACCTCTCTCCCTTCCCTCACCCCTCTCTCCCCTCCCCCAGCTCTTTTTTCCCTCCCTCTCCTCTCTCTCCCCCTCTCTCTCCCTCACTCCCCCCCCTCACCCTTCCCCTCTTGTCACTCTGTTTGGTCTCAGACCACACAGAAATCCATGCATCCTTTGGCTGTCCTCACCCTCCAGTTAGCCCATCTCCTCCTGAGCAGACTACTTGCCTGACTTTTTCTTCCAGAAGGGACTGGAAAGACTCGGGGCTTAGAGACACACTCCCTCCTCGAGACTCAGGCACCCGAGCACCTGGAGGTAGAGAATTCACTTCCTGGTTATTACTTTATTGAGTATTCACATTCTCTTGCCAATCTTGCTATTTCATTTTTTTAAATTGAGGTATAATGTTGCCCAGGCTGCCCTCACGTTCGTGAGCCTGTTGCCTCGGCCTCCCAAAGGTTGAGATTAAGGGTATATACCTCACCACACCTGGCTACTAGCTCAGTTTTTAGGAAGAGATGTCAAGCTGGGCATATAGTGCACGCCTATAATCCCAGCATTTGGGATCTGGAGAACAGAAAATCAGAAGTTCAGTTCCTCAGCTACACAGTGAGAATGAGGCAGCCTGGGCTACTGAGACCCTAGTAACCCCAACATCCTCAAAGTGAGATTATCTTTACGTTTTAGTGACCCATGTTAGAAGCTATTAAAAAATCTCAGGGGACAGAAAATAGTGAGGGCAGAACTAAGGCGGGGGCAATAAAGGTCAGAGGGTAAGGAAGTAGTATTCATGGAATCTGGGGTTTGACTCAACGAGGAGGGGTCTGGGTGACTTTCAGGTTTCTAGACTGGTGTCAGGATCCACTGGGTTAAAGGATGGAAGAGCAGGTGTGTGGAGGAGGTGACAGCTCAGCAGGTTACATCTCACTATGGAAGTAGTGGGGCTTCTAGCCTGAACTGGCCGATCGATCGGCCAATAGTAAGTCTGGCCGTCTGAGTGCAGGCCGGAGCTGCAGAGCTGGGGCTTTCAGCTCTCAGTGGCTCCTTTGTTGCATTCATGCATTCTCTTACCCCTCTTAGCCAAAGCCTGTCCTTCAAGATTCAGGCTAAAGTCCATCCTTGTCTGGGGTTTCCCTGACCCCTTCAAGTGGCTCCCTTCACTCTCTTGACTCTTTACCAGGCACATGTGGGCGTTCCATTCATCAGAGGAAGCTTTGCATTCTTCCTTAGCAAGGACACACACGTGCACACGCACACGCACGCAACTGTGTCCAGGCAAGGAGCCTAGGACTGGTCTTGTCCTGGACACGAATGCTTAGCTCAAAGGCCAAGAAGGCCAGAATCCTATGCTTCTCAGGAATAAGACTGTGGTGGTCAGTGGGGATGGGGAGTCACGGTTCTGTCCCTTGTAGGAAGCTTTGTCTCCTCTCTCTGCTACTCATTGGTGCCTTGGGCTGTGCTATCTGTCATGGAAACCCTGTGGACGACATCTGCATAGCGAAGCCCCGAGACATCCCTGTGAATCCCATGTGCATTTACCGCTCCCCTGCGAAGAAGGCCACTGAGGAGGACGGCCTAGAGCAGAAGGTTCCGGAAGCAACCAACCGGCGGGTCTGGGAACTGTCCAAGGCCAATTCTAGATTTGCCACTAACTTCTATCAGCACCTGGCAGACTCCAAGAATGACAACGACAACGTTTTCCTGTCACCCTTGAGCATCTCCACGGCTTTTGCTATGACCAAGCTGGGTGCCTGTAATGACACTCTCAAGCAGCTGATGGAGGTACAATGTAAAGCCCTCTTCCTCTTTCCTTGCTGGGGAGCGTGTCTTGGACTTCCTTATGTCACACATCAGGTTGTGAGGGGACCTCACTGTGAGTTAGATTTTCTTTGAATCACTACTTCATGTGTTAGGATAATGTTTTTAGTGATTTTTATGTGCATTGGTGTTTTACCTACATGTGTATCTGTTGGACTCCCTGGAAGTAGAGTTAGTGACAGTTGTGAGCTGCCATGTGGGTGCTGGGAATTGAACCCTGGTCCTCTGGAAAAGCACCCAGTGCTTTTAATTGGGTTCTCCAGCCCAGGAATTTTTTTTTTTTTTTAAGTAACACTAGTTTTTGAGAGTTTTGAGGTTTTTTTGTTTTTTTTTTTTTTTAACTGTATAGCCCAGGATGACCCCAAACTTACTATATATAGGTCTAGTTGGTCTTGAACTTGTGATGATCACCTGGCCTCAGGTTCATGAATAGAAGAATTACAAGTGTTAGCTACCATGTGGCTAATTATTTTTTTTAAATTAGGCAAGGAGTCATTACCTGGATGTCTTCCTCATACATGTTTCCTATTCCCTCCCATTTAAAAATTATTTTACTTATTATTATTTGAGGAGGAGCACACATGTGCCATGGCATGTGTAAGGAGCTCAGAGTGCAAGCCACTGATATGGCTTTCTGTGGGCTCCAGGGACCAAATGCAGATTGTCAAGCTTGATAAGCAAATGCTTTTATCTGCTGACTCATCTTGATAGAGCTTATTCTGTGCTATTCATAGATAGGAAAAGGCTGGTATCAGCCAGCCATATTCCCTCTCTCTCTCTCTCTCTCTCTCTCTCTCTCTCTCTCTCTCTCTTTCTCTCTCTCACTTTACTCACACTGCTCTTGAACTTGGGGTCCTCCTGTCTCTACTTCCCAAGTGCTGGGATTACAGGTGTGTACTATCTTCAGTTATTTGTATATTCATTCATTTGATCATTTATACACTTGGTTTCCTTTTTTTAAATCCAGTACTACTTTTACACTGGGCCATATGCTGGGTGAAGACTCTAGTCCCTGCCCTAGTAGGGAAAGACAATTTGCCATCCAGTGACCTCAAGCAGATTGGCTTTTGGGGTAGATTCTAGGGCTCTGGATAGAGAGACCTGGATCCCATGAAGCTGAGAAGCTTCAAAGAGACAGACTGTTTTGGAACTACGGGCAGTATTGATCACTTCAGATCAGTGGTTCCCCCACCGCTTTTTGGCAGGTCAGGGAAGAAGGTGGATAAAGTGGAGTAAGATAACAAGAAATGTCATGACTAAGGTAGTCCCTGGTAGGACCCTAAGCCGTGGATAGAAACATGAGATCCTTACTCTGCCCTTGACTTTCTTTAGGTGGGATCTCACTCTGGAAACAAAGATAAATGACAGGAAGGCAGAAGCCCCTCCAGCGTGGCATACAGTGTCCTCTGAGCCCAGGACACACAAGTCCTGGAGTTAGGAAGGTTTGCTTCCCTCTCCTCAAGGGGCCAGCTTCCACTGAACATCACTCATGTGTTCAGATTCAGGCATGGGGTTCTCTACACCTCCACTCCACAGAAGGCCTAACGTTTAGAGGCTCTGTATTCTGCTTCTGCTGTCCCCAGCACAGCACACAAGAGACTGTCTTTGCCCTGTTCTGGGTTCCTGATGCTCTTGTGAATGAATGATGGTTGGCAGCACATTAGAACTCCTCCTGGGGCATTTGTACACACAGGCATCAGTCTCCAGCATTTCCTATATTCTGTCACTGTTCCCTGAATGTGAGCTCAAACATGACCTTTCCTATAAAAACAAACGAGAGCTGGAGACGCAGCTCAATGGTAGAGCACTTGGCTAGTAATATGCAGAACTCGGGGGTTAATCTCTATCAGCGCAAAATAAAACCAGAAAGAGAAGCCCACCAGAGGCGGAACAACACTTTTTGAATCCACACGCGTCCTCTGAGTCCCCTCTACATATCTTACAATGTATGATGTCAAATATAGAAAAATGGGGTATGATTCTCTCTTTCTCTTTAAAGCAAAGGGAAACCTATAGAGCTTTTAGTCACAAGTGATAAATAAGGGACCTGGGGACAGGGCTCGATTGGCAAAGTGCTTTGCCTTGCATGTACCAAGTCCTGAGTTTGAGCTCCAGAACCTATATATATGGGCATGGCGCACATGCTGTTAATTCCAGGGAGATAGAGATAAGCACATAGATCCCTTGCCAGCCAGCCATCTTACCCTAATCAGCTAGCTCCAGACCAGTGAGAGACCCTGACTTCTAAGGGAGAAAGGTGGGTCTGGAGAGACAGCTCAGAGGTTAAAAGAGCTCCCCTTCTTTCCAGAGAACCCAAGTTAGATGCCCCAGCACCCATGTCTGGCAGCTCATAACCTGTAACTCCAGCTACACAAAATCTAGTACCTTCTTCTGGCCCCTTGAGGCACCCATATATACAAGGCATACATTCACCACCCCAAAAATAAATACATGTTTTTAAAAAAGGAAAAGAAGAAGGTGTATATACCTGAGTGACAATATTCGAGGTTGTCCTCTGACCTCGATGTGCATGTGCGTCGTGCCTGTGTGCTCATGGGCACATACACAAGCACAGAGTGCATGTCAGAACACCAGGGAAACATAAATGAAGAGAATAAATAAAACCAAAAGGCCTTTTTCCACCTGAGGAGTGAGGGAAGTGGGGGAAGAAGTCTTGCCAGTTTTGTGCTGGCGATGAAGAAGACATCTGTGCAGGTTTATGGCAGCTTCTACAGCTCTGACTGGCACGTGTGTGGCTCTTAAGTCCCTTTTAACCCTGAGTCTCTGATTCTGGGCTTGTTTATTTGTTTCTGACACAATCTTTTCTTCTCTCAGCCTTTCTACAACCAGTATTCCAGAGCCTCAAGAGTGGTGATCCAAGCAAATGCTCCAAGAACGCAAGAACATTGTTACAAGGAGATGCACTATCTAGGTTCCTTTAGGTGTCCGTAACTACCAAGAGGATATCTCTCTTCACAGTGAGAAGGCAGCCTGCATTGGTCTACAGTCCCTTAAAGACCCAGTGGTGTTCCTGTCTCTTGATCTATCCCCATTATGTTTCCTGCCCTTTATCTTTTTTCCTGAATATTCATTTTAAAAACATGAGCCAAGGGTTTATACTGTGCCAGGCAGTATGCTGGAGGGAACTAACAGCTGAGATGGCTCTTGGAGCAGCACTGTACTCTGCACCCATGGTAACTGACTGCCCAACCACACCGACATCATTTTCTTTTGTCATTTATAGGTTTTTAAATTTGATACCATCTCAGAGAAGACATCCGACCAGATCCATTTCTTCTTTGCCAAACTGAACTGCCGACTCTATCGAAAAGCCAACAAGTCTTCTAACTTGGTATCAGCCAACCGCCTTTTTGGAGACAAATCCCTCACCTTCAACGAGAGCTATCAAGACGTGAGTGAGGTTGTCTATGGGGCCAAGCTCCAGCCCCTGGACTTCAAGGTGAGTTGTAGGTATCAGAGTCCCTGCCACTCAAACTGAGAAGGGAGAGAAACAGGATCCAAATGAACACTACACTACTTGCCAATGGCTGGTGGAGGCTGAGGACAAATCAGAACCCATGGAACACACCCTTGGTTAAGGCTTCACAGAGCAATGGTCCTCAAGCCATCACTTATAGAGGCTACTCTTAAGAAGTTATAAAGGGATTACTTTTTCATTTCATCTACCAAGTTCAAATATGTCATGGTCAAATAAAATGGTGCATGATGTGTGTTACACGCTCCTTGGAGATTCACGAAGCACACAAGCCTAAGTGTTTTGAGGAAGTAATAGAGCAAAGAAATACCTTGATTTCTGTTGTAGTTACTGGTCTATTGCTGTGAAGAGCAGGAAAACTCTTATAAAAGAAAGCATTTCATGGGACTGACTTATAATTTCAGAGTGTGACTCCACTTCCTTTATGGCAGGAAGCATGGTGGTGGCAGGCATGGGGTTGAGAGCTTACTTCCTGATCCACAGGCAGACAGAGAATAAGAGAGATGCTGGGCCTGGCAAAGCCCATTCCCAGCTATGTATCTCCTCCTCTTAATCCTTTTCAAAAATCCGTGATCGACGGGGGACTAAGGATGCACATGTATGAGCCTTTGAGGGCTGTTTTCATTCACCCCATAGCATCATTCTGTCAGCATTTCTTCTCCTTCCTTTCTTTCTTTCTCTCTCCTCTCTTTCTTTTCTTTTTCTTTCTTTCTTTCTTTTTCTTTCTCTTTCTTTCTTTCTTTCTTTTCTTTCTTTCTTTCTTTTCTTTCTTTCTTTCTTTTTCTTTCTTTTTTCCATAGCTGAGGACCAAACCCAGGGTCTTGCACTTGCTAGGCAAGGGCTCTACCACAAAGCTAAATCCCCAAGCCCTTTTTCCTTTCTACCCCATCCCTGACCCCCAACTCCCAGACAGGGTTTCACTATGCAGCCCTGACTGACTTGGAACTCACTCTGTAGACCAGACTGGCCTTGGACTCTCAGAGATATGCCTCCCAAGTGCTGGAATTAGAGGTGTGAGCCACCACTAGCTGATCAGCATTGTCTACATTTCTTTGCCTACAAGGCACTGGCCCCTCCCATCCTCTTAACTGTGCCACCAGGCACTTCCTCCCACAGACTGTTTGGAGATTATGCTTCTGTGGGTTTCAGTTCCCAGGGTAAGAGAAGGTAACATCCTACCTTCCGTTCTTCAGTCTGTCTTCCCCTTTCATCTGTCCTGTGTCTCCTCCTCTTTCTTTTTTGCTTATAGCGTTTATTGACCAGCTGGGCTCTGAGTGTGATCCCTGTCACGACAAAAGATTAATGCATGAAAAAAAAAAATCAGTGACTGCACTGAATGACAGAGGGTTCCTTGGTGTGGGTTAAAGTGATGGCTTCTTAACCAATCACCAGAAAAGAGCGGGCAAATGGTGGGCAAAGGAAATTCTGCACCAGGAACTTGAAAGTCAGAGCTATTGAGTTGAACAGGTGGGCAGCATTATTTCCTGTTTTCCTTAGGAGAATCCAGAGCAATCCAGAGTGACCATCAACAACTGGGTAGCTAATAAGACTGAAGGCCGCATCAAAGACGTCATCCCCCACGGTGCCATTAACGAGCTCACTGCCCTGGTGCTGGTTAACACCATTTACTTCAAGGTACCTCAACTGGTCTATTAAGTATGTGCAGTCGGATCCCTCATGAAATAGTCCATGCATAGTCTAGGCAACCTTATAAATTTGCTGAGAGCCCAGAGATACAGAGATTTAGTAGTGTCCCCAGGCTGGGGCAGACTGTGTGAACTTACTAACCCAAGCATTCTTCAAGATGTGACAAATTTTCACACTTGTGTGACAATTTCTGCCATTCAATTAATGTTTTCTTTTTTAAATTTTGAGACAGGGCATTATGTAGTTCTGGCTGTCCTGGAGCTTGCTAAATAGACCAGGCTGGCCTCAAGCTCACAGAGATTCACCTGCCTCTGTCTGGCATTAAAGGCACGTGCTGTCACAACCAGGTCTGTTAATGTATTTAAAATCTGAAATAAAATGATTTTACTGACACTCATCAGTGATGGAGTTCCCTACTGCCAAGAGCAATTTCTATTTAACATGGCTCCTTGGGTTCTGAAGCTCACCCCAGAATAAGAAGGGGCCTGTGATGTTACCATGTGTATGGCTTGTTTGCCTCACAGAGCGCAGGGTTCTGAGGACTGCTCCAATTTGATTACATTTGAAAAGGAGCAGGGGGAGGACAGTGGGAACAAACACCATCCGCACTCTGCACTCTGGAGGACCATCCCCACACAGCAGCTGGAACTGTGACATGCGCTGTTTGCATTCCTCCTTTCTCCATGTGGCCTGGAGACTTAGCCAGCCATGCCAATCACTCTGCCTCTTGAAGCTGCCTTTCCACTTACAGTTTATGGAACGACTTGCTATTTATTAATACTCTAGATGCTCATACCACCGAGAGTGAGACCGTGGGCTGTTTGTGCAGTATGATTTCTTTGTTTTGAAGCTTGACTGCTCATTTCTAAGTGTATGAATTCGTGTGAGTTACTGGGGGCTTTCCTATGGTCTATTTCTTTCTTTTTTTTTTTTTTTTTTTTTTTTTTTCAAGACAGGGTTTCTCTGTGTAGCTTGGCTGTCCTGGAACTCACTCTGTAGACCAGGCTGGCCTCGAACTCAGAAATCCGCCTGCCTCTGCCTCCCAAGTGCTGGGATTAAAGGCGTGCGCCACCACCGCCGCCCGGCTCCTATGGTCTATTTCTGCATGTATAAAACGGTAATGAGGATTCACCTACTTTGTAAGTTTACCAAAAGGCTAGAGTAGGTAACACAGGTGAAATACTTAGGTGTTACACATGCTTAGAGTACACAGTTAACATTGTAAAGTTGTTGGCTCTTTCCAGTGCCTAACTTGTGGGTGAGAAACCACCTCTCAGAAGAGTTAAGTGACTTATCTCAAGAGCAAAGAGCCAGAGAATGATAAGGAACGATAAGGAACGAGGCAGGAAGCCAGCCAGGATCCATTCCCTGCCTGGCAGGACTTCTAGACAAATCGCAGAGATTGCTGTTTGAGCCTGGCCTCTATCTAACTCTGCAGGAACAGAGCACAGAGTTCTGGAGGTTGGCTCTGGAAAAGAGCCTGGTAGACAGCAGACAACAGGACAACAGGAGACAGAGTGAACTTGCAAAGAAGAGTGTAGGCTATTCTAAGGGTTAGACTTTCCTGACTTTAAAAAACAAACAAAAAACAGATGACAACAACAATAACAAAAATAACAACAACAACATTGGGCTGGCAAGATGGCTCAGCTGGTAAAGGTGCTTGTCACCATATTTGGCAACCTGAGTTCCTGGAACCCACATGGTGGGAGGGAAGAACCATTTCCTGAACATGGATAAATTGTCCTTTGATGTCCACATACTCACAGTAGCACGCAACCCCTCTAAAATGTTAAAAAAAAAAAGGCAATATTGATGGAAATATAGAAAAACATAGAATGAAACACACAGAAATAACTGCATCACTTAGACATAGTTATTAGCCTTTTAACACATATTAATTTTTATCTAATAATTACATTTATATGTTATTAAATGTAACATATAAATATGTGCAATCAGATAATATGATTATGTCCCATATCAATAAGTATCCTGCTAAGATATTTTTGTTCTTGCTTTATGATTCTCCCACTTGACATCCTTCAGGGCCTGTGGAAGTCAAAGTTCAGCCCTGAGAACACAAGGAAGGAACCGTTCTACAAACTTGATGGGCAATCATGCCTAGTGCCTATGATGTACCAGGAAGGCAAATTCAAATACCGGCGTGTGGCAGAGGGTACCCAGGTGCTGGAGCTGCCCTTCAAGGGGGATGACATCACCATGGTACTCATCCTGCCCAAGCCTGAGAAGAGCCTGGCCAAGGTGGAGCAGGAACTCACCCCAGAGCTGCTGCAGGAGTGGCTGGATGAACTGTCGGAGATGATGATTGTGGTCCACGTGCCCCGCTTCCGCATTGAAGATAGCTTCAGTCTGAAGGAGCAGCTGCAAGACATGGGCCTCATTGATCTGTTTAGCCCTGAGAAGTCCCAACTCCCAGGTTGGTATAGGAGAGAACTGCCTCCTTTCCACTCCAAGGTGGTTTAACCTAAAACAAGAGAATCCAGGAAAGAGTGCCAAGTCAGGGCACCAGGATTCTGATTGAGGCTTTCTGCTAAGCCTGTCTGCTAAGCCTGCGGTGACCACTTTCCCTTCCTATCCTCCCTGTGAAAAAGAGTGTTTGCTCTTGTTTCCAGGAGTCCAACCAGTATGTCTGTCACCCCATGAATCTGCATCTAACAGAGGAGATCAAACCAGGTGGGGAAGAATTTGGAAAAGCATTGGAATTCAAAGAGACAGGCATTAAAAGCAAGGCAGGTTGAGACCTGTAATTCCAGCACTGGGAGGTAGGGTAGAACATAAGAGTTCCAGGCCAGCCTAGGCTATATAACAAGAGCTTGTCTTGAAAGTAAATAAAATAGAGCCTAGAGAGACATCTTAGCTGTTAAGAACATATAGTAGTATTATTGCAGAAAACCCAGGATCAGTTTCCATAATCCATGGTACACAGCTGACTCCATAGGCACCTGCATTATTCATGCGAGTGTGCGCGCGCACACACACACACCCACACACGAATAAAATAAATCTTGAATAAGTTAAAAACAAAATGTGATAGTAAATTAAAAATGAATCAACTGGGCATGGAGGTACATGTCTTTAATACCAACACTTGAGAGGAAGAGGCAGGCAGATCTCCGAGTTTGAGGTCAACTTGATTTACAGAGTAAGTTCCTGGATAGTTAAGGCTACACAGAGAAATCTTGTTTTGAAAAAAACAAAATAAGTAAGTAAACAAATAATTTTTAAAAAACTAGCCTTAAATACCTTCTTGTTTTTTCCTTTTTTTCATTGAGACAGGGTAACCCAGGTTAGCCTGGAATCCACTATATAGCTAAGACAGGCTTCATATTCATTGTGCTGTCTCCACCCCGAGAGCTGCTTAATCCCTTTAATCATGTGTACAAGGTGTACCACCGTGTGTGGCAAGATCTTTTACTTATTAATACACTTATTTATTTGTTGTTATGTATGGTGTGTATAGAAGAATGTACTAGTGTGTGCATGGAGGTCAGAGGACAACTTTCAGGGGTTCAAAAGCATGTGGAGCCCTGGGATTAAATTTAAGTTGTTAGGGTTAGTAGCACATTCCCTTACTCAGTTAGCAATCTCATTGGCCCACAGAGCTAGGTTTGGTGACACACAATTATAATCTTAGCACTCAAGGCTGAAAGTTTAAGGCCAGTTCACGCTACACAAAGATTCTATCTAAAAATGACTCAGATCAAGTAATTAGATTTATCTTTATTGGGCTATCTTTAGCTTTGAGAGCCAAACCTCTTAAAAATGTTACCAGACTGGAAAGACATACTTTTGCTAGATATAGGAAAGTTTTTCTTTAAGAACAAAGTCCTGCCGGGCGGTGGTGGCGCAAGCCTTTAATCCCAGCACTTGGGAGGCAGAGGCAGGTGGATTTCTGAGTTCGAGGCCAGTCTGGTCTACAGAGTGAGTTCCAGGACAGCTGGGGCTACACAGAGAAACCCTGTCTCAAAAAACCAAAAAAAAAAAAAAAAAAAAAAGAACAGAGTCCCACCCTTCCACCTTTCCAAAAAAGTTGACATCAGATTAAATTCACAAGATCCAGGTCAAAGAAGCCAAAATAACTCACTATTTTTAAGAGGTATCCATTGAAGAGGTGAGTAGGGAGGCTCAGGAATCTGTTTCTCATATAACAGCATCCCCATCTGTTCTTCCTTCCAGGGATCATTGCTGGAGGCAGGAACGACCTCTATGTCTCCGACGCATTCCACAAAGCATTTCTTGAGGTGAGTTCCACTCCCTCCACCCTCTGACTTTTTTTGCATTTTATCAATCTGTGTTCCTGGAGTTTCCTGCTGCCCTTCTGGTGGAGACAGCAGGTCTATTAGCAGCAGAGGACTGTGGCAGAGGCATCTCTGCAGTGTCCCTCTAATTTATATACACATGTAGAAGCATGTAGCCTTCTCCATGAGGTCTGCCTCAGTATGACACTTCAAGGACATCCTCAAGCTTCGGCTGTTTGACCTTCTCTCCTGCTAGAGGGGAATATTTAGTGGGTAGTCCAAGGCAAAGGAGCCAGCGAAGGTCATGGAAAGGGAATTCTGAGATGTTTCAGGAATGTGAAAAGCATGGAGTATGACTGAAACCAGTTCTGGACAGAATGAGAGGGACGTGTGCAGAAGTGAAGAGCAAATGAACATAAGAAAAGGGGTTACTAATGAGTCCGGGTCACCTTAGTGTCAAGTTTGTTCTAGAACTATCTCGATATAGAGCATTTCAGGAAACACAGTTAGGTGGGCACATGCTGATCTCGAGAGAGTAACTACACACAGTGGTGTGCTGAGACTGAGAAGTCCCAGGGAAGAAATGAGTAGTGTCTTCCCACAACTGAGGTACGCATGGATTTTGTGTGTTAGTGAAGTCATGACAGGCTGTAGGAGTTCTGGTTCTTAGGTACTGAAGTGTGGAGCCATAGATTTAGGTGGGGATTCTTGACACTGGAGACTGAAGGATGGAGTCTGAGAATTTGTTTCTTTTTGTTGATTTTTTTTTTTTTTTTTTTTTTGAGAAAGGGTTTCTCCCTGTAGCCCTGGTCATCCTAAAACTTGTTGGAAAATCTGTTATTTTATACAGATCCTTGGGAGATTTTTACAATTAGGTTTGAGGCCCAATGGTGTAGGCTGTTTTTCATGGAAGCTAAGACTGTGCATAGAAAGAGATGAGCCAAGGTTAGACAAAGCTTACAGGATGTGGGTTTGCAAAGAAAGGCTGCAGTCAGAGAGAAATGTTCAGAGTCTGATGCCAGAGAACTAATTCTAGTATCCAAACAAGCTTAGTGGGAACTGAAGAAAGCAGAAGGATGAGGGACAGGAGGTGAGAACCCGCTGGGTCACATCTTCACACTACTTAAAATTTAGTCCTAGAATGAGCATGAAATAGATGTGGGACATCAAAGGGAAGGAAAAAATAAAACACACACACACACACACACACACACACACACCACACACCACACACATTAACCAGCCCCTCAAAGCACAGAGATTGCAAGTACTTTATTAATAGTCAGGGACAGGAAGCAAAGGCAGGAGAATTGCCACAAGTTCCAGGCCAGCCTGGTCTATACAGAAAGTTAAAGGCTAGCAAGGTGCACACACATACACAAGAAAGGGAACCAGGAGTAGTCACCTGACACAGGATGATCGTAAATGGCAGGCTAGCCTCAGTACTAGAATGCCCAGCAAGACCCTATCCCAGAGAAGTCAGTAATGTCAACAGTTGTCATTTTCTGAAGGCATCCCTTCAGATGTGTCATTGTTCAAATACTGTTTTTTTTTTTTTTTTTTTTTTTTTTTTTTTTTGTTATTACTCCAAGAAAAACATCTCACTCAACTGAAGAACTATCTTTCCATAAGCCACAGGTTCTTAATGGCTTTTGGGGGTAGTTATAGCTGGGATTTTTTTATGCTTCAAGAGTGAATCTATTTAAATTGCACATCTTCGATTTTGAGTCTGAATTTCTCTTAGCAGTTGGTTCAAAACAATGCTCTGTGATAGTGTTCAACCATGCTACACAGAATGTGACTTGTTCAGGGATTACACTTGTGGAATTTTTGCAAGGCTTTGGATGAGCCCAGTGAAATTATACACACCCACACACACACTGGATGTTAAGGTTTCTGGAGGGAACCATTTGTGTCCAAGTGTTACCAGGGTGAGCTGCTGGGTCTGTGTGTGATTTATGTGCTTAGCATGAACTGTAGGGTAGCTAATATTTGTTTCCTATGTGACCTGCAGGTAAATGAGGAAGGCAGTGAAGCAGCAGCGAGTACTTCTGTCGTGATTACTGGCCGGTCACTGAATCCCAACAGGGTGACCTTCAAGGCCAACAGGCCCTTCCTGGTTCTTATAAGGGAAGTTGCACTGAACACTATTATATTCATGGGGAGAGTGGCTAATCCTTGTGTGAACTAAAATATTCTTAATCTTTGCACCTTTTCCTATTTTGGTGTTTGTAACTAGAAGTAAAAATAAATACAACTGCCACCTCACAAGAATGGACTCTTCCACTTGAAGACGAGACTGAAGTGCAGACGCTATTGGGGTAAAATGACATTTCATCTTGAGGATAGCAGGCATCTTGAAAGGGTAGAGGGACCTTAAATTCTCATTATTCCTCCCATACTACAAACTAAAAAACAAAACAAAAACCAAATCAATTAATCTCTAAATAGAAAAGACAGAGATTTAAGTAAGAGTATTAAACATTTTATTTCTCAAACCACTCACATGCATAATGTTTATTATACAGTGTCAAAATAAAGAGAAATGCATTTTTATACAAACAATTTCAAGTATACATTAATAGACTTCTCAGATTACTAGCCAAGTTGCTAAGATTCCATTCACATTGTTCTTAAAGCTGTTCAAAGAGAAACCTTTTGCTAACTGCTTTAAATATGTTTATATAAACCCACATCTTAACTCTTCTTTGAATCTCCCCCTCCCTTGACCCTCGTGCCCTCCCCCCCTCCCCGACACAATAGGGCTCCAGGGGCTCTAGGAGACATGCCACCCCTCCAAGAACTTTTTATTGGCTTGTCCAGGGAAGGACAGAATCTACAGGAGGAGAGTTGGGGTCCCCTATCACACAAGGGAACCAAGCCCAGTACTTAGACGTGACACAATTCTAGATATTTTAGTGCCATTGTTTTCGCTTGATATTTAATCAAAAAAAAGAACTGACCACAAAACATGATTTTTTTTAAGATATAATTTGACAGTTAAAAATTAGTTCAATGAAAATAAAATTTCCCCCAGGAAAAAATTCCAAAATTGGGGTAGTTATGTTGAACTCTTATTTAGTGATTCTTTTGCCCTTTGGCAGGGAGGACTTGGGGGCAGCTTTAAAAACGTGGTATTTTGTGTTCACATTAAGATATGTTACTGGGGCAGCAGTTGCCTAGCATGTGTAAGGCCCTGGGCTCAATCCCCAGGACTATGGGGGTAAGGGACAAAGAAACGTGGTTAAACCTTACAGGGTCTGGCAAGAGTTATCCCTCAACTCTCCTCCTGAGTGACTGGCTTCAGGGCCAGAGCAGCCACACTCCTTAGGAATTAAAGTGCATACTTCTTGTCTCTGTTCTGTTCAGTACGGGGAAGGGAGAGTTTACACTTACATGATGACGAAAGGAGGCTGGGCAGAGAAAAATCCTACTCCTAGATATATGTATTTATAGTTAAGGTCACAACAAAAAACAAAGGCTTATAAGAAAAGATGCACACAGCCAGCCCTGCCTTCTCAGAGGTATGGGAATGCTACCCTGCTGTACTTTCTGAGGCATCTTTACTATTAACGGCATAATTGCTGCAGATGAAAGACACAAATCTAAGTGTAAGACTCTTTTCATAGGGAGAAAACAGACTAGTAGTTAAAAATAATCTATCCCATCCCCATCCAGGACCAATGTTTTAGAAAGTGATTGTCTGTTTCAATATGAGCTCTCCTTGATGAACTAGTGGAAACTAGTCAGATACCTGCTGCTTACAAACACTATTGTGTCAGCTTCAGAAACAGGAGGAGGCTGCAGTTTGATTCCCACTGTCACTCAGTAGCAGCTGAAGTGAAATCTGATTTCATAATGTGACAACTATAACCCAAATCTAATTTTGTTGCCTTGTATTTTATGGTGGTTTCTTGGGATGAAGACCCCCAACGTTCTCAAAGAGAAGTTAATGCTACATTATAAGCTGTGTGAAGAAGCAATAGGCTCAAGATAAGGAGAGGGATCTTGTCCTGGATTCTGGCCTCTGAGTCCAGTGTGATCTATTTTTCACAGTGACCAGTGGGAAGGCACAGTGCCAGGGACAGGTAGCCGGGAGACAACTGTCACCCGTTAAGTAAGCACCATAGAGAAGAGTTGGATATAGTTCCTTCAGAATAGGTCCTCTATCTGAAGCTGCATTGCTGTTCCTCTTTTGCCCTTAGCCTTCTCTGCCTCTCACAGGCAGTGCCTGGGTAGGCCACCCTCAACGACAGGCAAGGAAATCTAAGCACTCTGCTGATGCACTTCCCTCACTTAGGTACACTGAGAATCCCCGGGCCAGAGTGCTGTTCCTAAGATGTCTTAAAGGAAAAGGAAGGCACTGGGTCCTGAGCAATAGATCCATTAGAGCACAAAATAGTGACTGGGCCAAAGCTGTGAAAAGACCACAGCAGGTGAAAAGCTAATGGACTCTGAGAGCACACTTCCTTGGCCTATAGTTCTGATGACACTTGCTTTCCCTGAGGACCAAGAGATGGAGCAAAGGGGTCACACTGTGATCAGACCAGCACTTGCTTAGCTGTTTCAGAAAGATTTGCATCTGGAATGATAGTTCAGTGGCAGAGTTCTTGCCCCGCACGCTCCACATTCTTGGCCTCAACACTCAGTACTAAAAGGACAAAGAAAGAGCTATGGGGCAAAGGAGGGGGAATGAGTGAGTGAATGAATGAGAAAGACAACACATTAGGGCAGAAGATGATCTGACTTTACATTTGTGGTAGAAATTTCTTTTACTCTTGCTCAAAATATCAAATTACTTACCTTTTCCTACCACCTCCTCACCTTCCTCTTGTCCCTTCATAAAGCTTAAAGTCCAGTGTGGTATAATTTGCACAAACTTCATCAAGTTTCACAGTACTCCACCATGATTCCCAGCATGCACACCCCTTATAGAAACTGCCTTCCTATCCTACTTATGACCAGGAAGTCTTCAGCAAGTCATCCCAAGGCAGGGAGGCCTTTCTCTCAGATGCCAAGCCAAGGCCTTAAATGCTACTTAGAATAAGTGTTCACATTCTGTTCTAATCAACCTTTTCCTATACTTACCTTTTCTTCCTGTCCACACCACCTATTTTTGAAGTGCAAATGATCAACTACTTAAAGGCAAAGAAGGCACACTTCTTTCAGCAGCTGGAAGCTGTCAGGCAGTAACTTTCAAAGGTGGTTTTCATTTTTATGCGGACAGAACAACTCTTCCTCCCCATTGCCACAGCAGGCAGTAAACTGTCAACAGTTACACAGCTTTTCTACTCAGGTGAGAATGGAAGCTGTGGAATTTCCTTTGGGAATGACTGGATCTTAACATCCTACAACAAAAGATGTTACGGTGACTCATTTCACACACTAGTCAGAAATATTTAAAGCCTTGGCTAGTTCACTTCATTCAGAAAAACAGCTAAGTCAAGAGTCACTTGACAAATCCTACCAGGCTAAGAGACAAATAATCAGAAGTGTCCTGATCACCCAAGACAGGGTTATTCTTTTCTCCATAAGTAACAACACTACCTGTTTGTTTCACAAAGAATAGTAGCCCAAAGTCAGTTTGAGTGTGGCTTTGCAGGTCAGTTTGTTTTTTTTTTTTTTTTTAAAACAGGACACTGAAGTGCTGTTCTATCTTAGCTATCAGAATCGAGCAGTCATCACTCAAATCTCACATACAGAGGAAAATGACTCTAGAGAACGGCTTGGAAACTGCTTTTGTGTATGCATGCACACTTTGTACTTAGCACAGAGGATACTGGATGGATTATAACATTTGTCTCCAGACCTACTCTGAGAAGAAGTGGACGAGCCTGTGCTCTGGCCCACTGTCAACTTTATGCCAAGAGCCTACTTGGGATAGCAGTAAAGGTACCAGTGTCGAGAAAACTAGCTTCCAGCATTTCTCTCCCAGAGTCCCTTTCACTCCGTGGAGTTCCTTCTCTTTTCAACCAAACCAAACCACCCCCAAAACTAAAACCAAACCCCAACCCTGACCTCTAAAACAAGACGCAAACACCTTCATTTCACTTGGGGAGTGGGGGAGAGAGAATGAGATAGTGCTAGTTTGAGGTTATCCTGTCTAAGACCACAGATGAGCATTCACTAGTGAACATCAGAATCACGGGGCAGGTTTCTGTAGTCGCTCAGGGGACTGCACAAAGGTCTTTTACATGCTAAACAGGAGCACTATACCAAAGCAGCCACTGCACTCCCACTCCATCCCTAGGGATCTTTCTGAAGCCCAGGCTGCACAACAGATCATGGAAATGTCTGGAAGGGGTATCACAAAGGCCCAATGCTCATCCAAGTCGGAGGAGGAGAGTAAGAATTGGTTTCCTTCTACATTCATGAATTTAATGTAACTCAAGAAAATTACCTAGGAGGTTGGGCGGTGGTGGCGCACGCCTTTAATCCCAGCACTTGGGAGGCAGAGGCAGGCGGATTTCTGAGTTCCAGGCCAGCCTGGGCTACAGAGTGAGTTCCAGGACAGCCAGGGCTATACAGAGAAACCTTGTCTCGAAAAACCAAAAAAAAAAAAAAAAAAAAAAAAAAAAAAAGAAAATTACCTGGTCACTTCTTATTCTTTTTTTTCTCCAAATATTAGTTTAACTAAATAAGTAACCACACAGACAATAAAGTATTATTAAGTAAGACTTAATTAAATATGTGTTTTAAAGAATGATTTATAGCAAGACATCAGGGGTAGGCCTAGAACAAAACTGCATACAAACTGTAAGCTGGAGGAAGAGCTTTCGTAATCACAACTTCTTGATTCCTGAGCCTGACATGCTAGCATGGCCTGCAGACTGAGAACGACTCTACGGTTTAGCAATAAACAGTTGTGCTGAACAGACTCACATGTTTTACGCATCTTTCTCCCTGGAGGACTCAATACTGAATTTACTCATGAACTGCTCACAGTCACTTATGTGGAGTGCTTTTCTCCCTATTGGGAATTTCACATTGTCTGTATTCCCTACCTGCTCTACCTAGTGTCACATGGAAAGAAAATTGTACCCAGAAAACAATGGAAACACCTAAAGATCTGAAAATGGATAATTCTCTAATTTTCATTTCTAACCAGAGAATTGCTGTTTTTAGACACTCTTGCCCACACAGAACAGTTGAATGCAATGGTGAAAACATTCCAGGACATCTGTTAGAGCCAATAGTTGTTCCTCAGCTGTTACAAATGTTCCAAAGGTAGGTAAGCTGAGTTTGCTCTGGGAACTAGCACCTCAAGTAGAAACCAGTTGGGACTAGGTGGCATTTTACTATTGAAATGAACTTTTCTGCCATGTACTATTATGACAGTAATTGGCATTTTAAAAAGCACATCTCTTTTTGTAGTAATTAAAAGCAAATAGATCAACCACGAATCCTTGTCATGTTACCCATATAAGATATTGAGCAGGCTCATTATCAGGGACAGGTGCTAATACTCAGTCCCTACAAATAAACTGTAAACGACAGGCAATGACAGAACAGTGCTACTTCATGTCATTCAACATAGTTGGGCATCTGTAAGAATAAACACAAAAAGAGGGTGCGTTGGCACATGCTGGTAGTGTCAACACTCAAGGGGCCAAGGCAAGAACAGTGAGAGTTGAAGGCCAGCCTGAGCTACAAAGCAAGGCAAGGCCTGAGATTCTGCCTTGGGAACATCACAAAGAGACAGCAAAAATGGAGGGTGAGTCAGAAGGACGGAGAGTTTGAGGCCAGCTTGGG